>CM042898.1:34878460-34891000 GCA_023653625.1 Triadica sebifera | reverse complement strand
GCTCTCAACCTGATTAAAACATTGCGAAAGAGCAAGGCATTCCGCCAAAAAAGCAGGCCCACAGCTATGCAACCAACCTGTGTACCCAGCTACAAAAGCTCCATGACGGTCCCTGACCACAGCTCCAAATGAACCAGTTTTATCCTCAGCAAAGAAGCCAGTGTCCACATTACATGTCCACGTTCCTGGACATGGTTTTACCCAATGCGACCAGAGCTCCTCCCTTGTTCTAACAGCTTGATGACTTAAATTTCTTCTCCCCACAGCAGCTTTCCATTCCACTAAAAAATTCTTCTACTCAGTCTCCAAGATATAATCGTGACGCTAATCAAACACTTGAATTAACTAAAATTTAAGATCATTATTAACAAAGTTATTCAACAAGATTAATTTTTAATTAAAATATACATGTATAATGGGTAAGAATAAATATTATTTTTAACCAATACTAATATGCTATTATTAATATTAAAAATATAATTAATCCAATATAATATTATTAATATTAAAAATATAATATATTCTTGAAGGAATCAATTGAAATATCATAATTTGCTAAAAGTGACATGGATACTTCATTAGTATTCAATTAGTTTTAGGACAATTACTGTTTATCTCATATATTATGTTAATACTCTTCTGGCTTTAAAATTATATTATTTGTTTTTTCTATTTTATTATATTATACTAATAGATTCTTCCGTTAAATTTTTTGTTAGAAAAAATGTCAAATTTTTAACAAATAACAAAATAGTTATTTTAAGAGAATAATTATTTACACCTTAAGTTTTGACATATTAAGATTTTAAAATTATACCATTTGTCCCATGTATGTCATTTTCATTAGACTATACAGTTCATTTTGTCAATTTTGAATGGTTTTATTATTAGTACTAGAGCTATATAATTAACAAATATCATAATTACCTATTAATCTACTTTCTTTATAATATTAAAGTAGAAAATAGTAAAGTATTAAGTGTAATGGTAAATAATAATTTTCCTTTAAAAGAGCTATTTTGTCATTTGTTAAAATTTAATTTTTTTTAGTTAAAAATGTAACATAATGACTTATTAATATAATATGATACTAGTATAACATAATTTGAAAATTTCATAAATAATAGTATAATATATCAAATCATAGGAATAAATAGTAATTCTCTCTTAATTTTATACACTTTTGCTTTAATGTCAAAGCAACAAAAGTTAATTAATACCTAATTACATATTAATATATCATTTATACTTTGTAATCCTCAATATAAAAACAAATACACCGATATAATTTGATGGCTAGGGCCAGAGAATTAGGTTAAAAGTTCCAAGTCTCAAAAGAGCAGGTGAGAGCAAGGCATTCATTCATAGAACGAATATTAAAAAATAGAATTCTCATCCATATAAAGAATATTAAAATAGAACACTTTAATTCCAACTGGAACTCCTTCAAATCAAGTTTAAACACTCACATCCATTTTTCCTTTATCGTTCTCCTTTTTAAGAAGAAAGGAATTACTAACTGAATTTTTTGAAATTTAATTCTGGGATCAAATCAGAGAAAAAAGTTATGCAATGGATGAAGATCATGAGCCAACCGATGAATGCATAAGAAAACTCAAACTTAGTGATTGAAAACTAAAGCCCTTTTCATTTAAGGATGGCATTAGTCATGCCAAATGAGATTCTTCTTCCTATATCAACTTTGTTTTCTCCAAAAATGAGCTCCTAAATGAGTCTCGTTATTTTAACAGCGATTTTACTTCTTCATGATCTATGTACAATGAAAAACTCTACCATGACAAGCCAACATAAACCAAATTACATGCATCTGATTCCCAAAACATGCATACTCCAGCGAATAGTTTAGGTAATAGATGGCTTAGTTAAAGTCTCAAAGTACTAATGACCAACCAGCTCACTCAACTCCAACGAGGCATGCAACTTAGAAAAATGTAGAACATATTGAAAGGAGAATGAAACACCTGTAGAAGCATAGGAGGCTGCTACCTATTAGCTTTAACGAATCCACTATAAAACAAACAGTTCCCCACATCATAAACGCAATAGAAAATAATTCATTCCAAAAACAAAACATGGGATTTGTTGTTTCAAGTGGCTCTATACATATGTCATCATGTTGAATAAGTTCACAACACGAGGAAGCCATTGATGTTCAGAATTTACTTCAAAGGAACACCAATCAAAAGTATATTAGACTTTCAGTAGGCAAGAACAACTAAGCAAAGTCCTACAGTTATACTCGCTTTCCAATCTGTAAAAACATCACAAGCCAAAATATCGCTTTCAAACTTAGAACCTACATGTATTCCCTATTCCATTATATTTTTATAAGAGAGCACATATGACAACTTTAAATTAAAAAAAAAAAAAAGCAAAGAATGAGCAACAGAAAAATCTAAATTTAAAGAAAAACAAAAGCAGATTCCGCGGTCCCAATTTGGAATCGGTCATAAAAATATGGGATCGGATCAGAGTCAAATCGGGGCTGGTTCTAGTTAATGAACCAAGGGTTCGACTGGTTCCAACATTTTTTTTATTTTTTTAAAATTATACAATTAAGTAATTAACACAATAAATAAATACAATTAAAATTATTAAAGTTTAGAAATTAAATTTAATTGTTGGGTGAATTTGAAGCAAAAAAATTAATTTAACTTATTAATTTGTTTATAAATGAAGTAAAAAAATATTAAGTTAGAAATAAGTAAAAAAAATTGGGGAATAAGTTTGTTAACTTAAGAAATATTAATTTGCATAAATTATAAATTTTTACAACTAATAAGCTACAAAAAATGAAAACTTTGAGAAAAAAATTAACTTATTAAATATTAAAGTTTGTCATTATTTATGATTAAATTTTGTGAAAAAATTGTGAAAGATAATAACAAAGAATCGTAGGAATTTGAGAAAAAATTGAGAATTAGTGAGAATTAAAGAATTTGAGAAAAAAATGAGATTATGTAGAAGTATAATTAGAAATAAATTAGAGATAACATAATTGAAAGTATAATTAGAAAGAAATTAGAAATATATGTAGAAAAAATTGAGATTGAATTGTAGAGAAATTGAAAATTAATTGAAAATGAAATTGTTTAGAAAATGAAAAAAATTGAAACGAAATTAGTATTTATAAAAAAAATTTAAATTTAAATTTAAATAATATCTTTAAAATATATCTGTTATTTTTCTGTTATAAAAGATATTTTTATCTTTTTATTATATTTATATTTTAATATATTTAATTATTTAAAAAAAATAAGTGCACATATAGACTTGCTCTTGCTGCAAGCAGGGGGAGTAACGGTCTCATGACCTTTGCCTTTTTTTTAAAAAAAAATTGAATTCTTTCATGATTCAAACCGGAAATTGCCAATTCCCAGTTACTAGGAAAAAAGCCCAGACCAAACCTTTCCCCTACCGGTTTACAGTTCGGACCGAACTCAGAACCGATCTAACCCAGTCCAATCCAAGTTGGACCAAGCCAGTTCCAGACTGGTTGGGCCCGTGGCCATCCTAGAGTAGAGAAGATAACCCCAATCGTTAGTCAGTTAACCGAACCGAAATTCCATTAAAAACTTTAACCAATTACCGAAACAATTATAGTCTGTTAACTGACCGAATTAACAAAAAATTTCCTGTCAGTTTCATTAATTTATTGATTAACCAAATTTTAATTAATTAATATTTTATCCCTAATTTTAACAACCTATTTTAAAATTTAACGTCCCATTTAACTCATATTAAAGTTTAAAAACCTAAAAATTAACATAATTCAACATAAATAATTTAAAAATTAAATAATAATTGAACACAAGCAAAATTTTACAATACAAAATACAATTAAATAAAAAAATTATAATTATAATTAAATCGATTAATTTGCAGAATTTTAAGTTATCGGCAAAATTAACCAAATTGAACCGAAAACTGAAATTCCATCAATTTCTTAACCATTTACCAAACAGCCAATAGCCTTGGTAAATTCAGTTGGTTAACCGATTGAATCAGTTTGGTTAATTTTCGATTAAATCGATTTTAACTCAACCATTGCACATCCCTACCAATGCTCTTGTAGCCAAGCCTACTTAACCTCCAGCACCAACATTGGAGTTTCACACTTTTCAGTTCACTTCATTTCATCCAGAAAGAGAAGAAACGAACAAAAGGCAACAGCAGTACTATAGCAGAAATATTATTTGGATTATGTAGCAAGCACACAAAAACATGCATACACACACAATCTAAAAAAATCACAGAATAGATCAGAATCAGTGCTTCTATTACATCTATGACAAAATATGAAAAAGGAAATTCAGAGGACGGGCGTGAATCACTTCCATCATGAAATATCTTCCCAGTATATGACTAACCATTGCTTGGTGTTCTAATGGAATCGCATCAAACCAATCAACAATCCAAATTTAGGGAAACTAGAGCTTCATTATATTAAAAAAGGATGATGTGCCACGAAATCAATAAAGTTTGTTTTCAAAAAATAATTTCTTCCATGTGGCCGAAATCGTCAAATGTTGATATGCTACTCATAATGACAGTTTTAAATTCTCCTACTAAAATTAAACAACAACCAAAGCTTCCTCAACCTTCAACCACCAAAAACCAAGGACAATACAAACTACAATAAAAAGATCAGAGTCCCAAAAATATAAATGGGGCTATATACACACGCACACACACACACACACAAAGAAAGTCTTCCAAAGTTCCAAATTCCGATGATGTACAGTACAACTTGAGCATAAAAGAATTGAAAAGAAGGTCAAATATGATCAGAGCGTGTTTGAATCAAAATAAAAATTATCGGCATCATATTAAAAACTTATTTACAGGGTAAAGACAAATGTCAAATGAGCAGTCTTTTCTCATTATCCATGCCACAAATAACACATGAAATTGAATAACCATCCAAACTCCACATGATATAACAATGTCGATCATCTAAATATATAGAATTTGCTTCATCAACTCCACTAAGCAAATACTAGCTAGTAAGCAGTCTTTTGTCATTATCCATGTAATAAAAACATACGAAGTTATATAAACAGCCAAATTCCACATAATATAGACAATGTCAGCAATTATTTACTAGAGAAACTCTGAACTAAACAATATCGATTTTACTTTATAAACCCCAGTAAGCAAATCCTAGCTAATGAGACTTATACATGAACATATTTAAATGGTTGAGCAAATATCACAAGCTAAATTTCATACTATCCCTCCAAGCAGTTAGCAAAATCAGTGATCAAGTAAAAACCATCTACTCAGATGCTTGGCATTTTGGTCACAGTCCGACTGCCCTAACATGCAATAGATAACTAGAAGGCACAAAAATTGACACTACAAACTGAGTTATACTAGTATGCTACCATCATTAAAGAATAGAACATACAAATCTATCTCAATTACTTAACAAGAGCATCAAGAAACAGTATGGAACATTGTACAGACACACATGATAAAAGAAACCAAGACATCAATTGTAGATCGCTGTTCATTTTCCAGTCTCTTCCACAAAACGACAGCAACCAACGAGCAGTTACGTTAATGCGCTATCCAAGTATCCATAACCTAATAGAAGCCTAGAATTAATCCTAAGTTCACGAAACAACAATATGAATATTGTTTCCCTGTTATCAGAAGGTTGTAGGGGTTACAGCAGGTTCATTACTCTAAAAAATAAAATAAAATTCACATATCCTAGCCTAAAGGAACTTAAAGAAACAATCTCTATCCGGTGCAATCAGGAATGGCACAAGCTTTCATACTTCTATTTGCTACACATGAATGTTTCAGTTCAAGGGTCCTATTTTAACTTATATGATACTAAATTGAGTTATATATTGACAGAAAAGAAAACCAAGCTGAGTGAATATTATTTACATTAAGAGGAAAATGAAAGCAAATCCAACTTCATCTAATCCACAGAAGTAAAGAAACAACCAAAGTTTCATGAAACATTTAAACTACAGAGAGTATTAAATCGACTTCCACACATACCAATTCCAATTAATTGGAACCCAAACTATCATCGCCAGAACCTGAAGCTCCACTCATAGTGGCTACCACTTTCTTCTTTCTCTCCTCCTCGTATTCCAAGTCATCAGTGGGTAACTCAAACCTACAAACAGGACAAGAATTCCTAGAACCCAACCACGGCACAATGCAGTCGCCATGATACCCATGCCCACAAGGCAATCTCGTCTCTTTCTCACCAACATTAACCATATCTTTGCATATAGCACATACCAGTGTCTCCTTCTCTGATGTGACCTCAATCGTTGGCAATGCTGACACGGCAGATTTTGCCGCAGGTGGAGCCCCTCTCCTCCCAACATCACTCTCAGCGAAATTCTGCAGCAGTGCCTCGTATCCAGTGGCATCCACGTAATCCTCAGGATTCCCTACGTATCTGTCGGTTTCCTGAACTTCATGGCGAAACTCAATAGAGTTGTCTTCCAGTCCCATCAGAATCTCCGCCCAGTCTAGGATCCTGTTACGCCCACTTCTCGCTCTTGTCGCAAAATCACGGATCCGGAGACGGAGGATATCGCGCCGCCTTCTCCTCAGATCTTCTTCGTCATCTTCCTCTCTGTTCTCACCATTCTCGTTATCAGATCGATCCTCTCCTTCTTCACCGTCACGCTCTCCTCCGTCTCTGTTCCTTCCGTTTTCGTTTTCGTTCTCGTTCTCATTTAAATAATCATCATCGTCATCGTCGTCTCCATCTTCATCGTTTTCCCAGCCACTGAGCTCAATCCTAAGAAAATCGTCCTCAGTCGGGGGATCCTGAGGAGGAGGGGGAGGCACGTCCTCATCACGCGCCGCCTGGGCGATTATGCGAAGCATTTGAAGGAATTGGGATCCAAAAGACGAATCATCTGCCTGATCTGATGTTAGGGAGGGAGTGGCGGATGGTGGAGTTGCGGTGGCGGCGATTGATTCAACGAAACCATTCTTGCACTCGAGGCAAATAACATCGGGTTGGCTGGCTAGGGTTTCGACAGAGACGCGTTTGTTGCAGTGATAGCACCAATACTGAGAAGTATCCGCTTCCGAAACGGAGGCAGGTGTCGGCGACTGAGACGGACTTGCGGCCATAGCGTTTCGTTGTTGATACGGCCGAGGGGACCGCCCGCTTTAGATGAGGCTGACGAAGAAGGTGGGAAGAAAGTGGGGGGAGAGGGTAGAAAATCTATGGTTAAGCCCAGTGTCCTTATGTAATAAAAGGTTTAATGTGTTATTCATGCGGTTGTGTGCCTTTGAGGCAGAGCCGTCAGATGAGATTAACAAGTTGAAAAGGAGTGAGTCCTGGGTAATTCCATATTTGTTAATAGATTCATCAATATACAGTTGCACGAAAGATTTGTTTAATTTTTCAACTTTCAATCCTGGGACCCCTTTAGAACTACTTGTAAGTTGTAAAAAGCTGTCCCAAGGTCACTGGCCAGATATTATTTATTATCGCTGTTACTTTAAATTTCTAGCCATCTAAACTAATATTTTTTATTTTTTCTGGTTTATAATTAATATATTTTCAGTTTGAAAATGAGTATTTATTTGAAATTATTCATTTTTGTGAGAAAAAAACATAAACAATTTAAGAAAGAAAAAGAAACAAACATTTTTAATATCAACCTAAATAATATACTTCTTT
This sequence comes from Triadica sebifera, assembly GCA_023653625.1. Taxonomy (NCBI): domain Eukaryota; kingdom Viridiplantae; phylum Streptophyta; class Magnoliopsida; order Malpighiales; family Euphorbiaceae; genus Triadica; species Triadica sebifera. The sequence continues at coordinate 34,883,304 of CM042898.1, read as the reverse complement.
TCTTTTTTTTATTTTATTTTTATATTTTGAATGTGTTAAATTTTTAAAAATGCCTTTAAGATGTTTGAGGAAAATTCTAATGAAATTTTGGATTGTTAAAAATTGAAGCCAACCTCCCTCTCCTTCTGTCAGCCAAACATTTTTATAATTTATTTGACATTATTTTGTAAAAATTATTTTTTTTATTATGTTAAAAATTGTACTCTTTTAGCATACAAAAAATAAAAACTCATTAGAATAAATTCAAAAATAAAAATTTTAAAAAATATAAATATGAATAATATAAGAACGAATTATATAAGAAAATTTATTATTCTTCTTGTATAACCCATGTTTAATACACATGCATGATTCTATGGCATATTATTTAAATAATTCAATCGCAAAGACATATGTTTTTTCTTGATAATTTGAATCATGGGATGCAATCATCAGCATTGGCGAACTGAAGCGGATGGCAAGATTTTATTTTGAACTCAAAACATCGATACTTTTTAAAATGCTTTTTTTTTTTTTATTATAGAGCATAAAAATGTTTACTCTTGAGAAGTGAGGTTCAATTTTATATTGATTGGATTTGTGGTCCGATTAATAACATACCAAAAAAAACAAAAAGAAATTTTTTTAAAAAATCTATTATGATTATTTATTAAAGGGTACAATTAAAGATTTAAATTCGAAACGACCTCTCCTAATCAGACTAATACTAAAGTTAATAACTGCGTGGAAATAAAGAAATAAATTTGGATTTTTTTGGGGTCAAATTCCTTCATGGGCCTAACACCCTTTTTTTGTAGGCAATGTTAAGACAAAACAAGCAACTTGAACAGGTGAACACTGATTTGATGAGGTTGTTTCTTAATTAATGGATTACTATTAGCTAATACTGCTAGGTCAAGACCAATAAATTTGACTATGCTTTAATGAGTATAGTTGTTTCAAAGAAATGCAGAGAGTTGAAAGGGCAAAGAGAAAGCAATGTAAGTTTATCCCTCATCTATCATCTAATAAAAACTCACATTGACTTAGCACCTTGTAATGTTTCACGGAATGCTTTCACTGATTCCCTTCCCTGCTGCTGGCATGTCTTTAATTCCTTTATATGCTCAGGATTTTGCCAGGAAAACTAAAAAAAATCAAAAAGCAAGAACGATTAAGGCAGAAGCAACCCAGAACTAATGCAAAGTTTTCTTATTATCATCTGGTCCACATGATTTCAAAAAATAAAAAAATAAAAGATGAATCTTTCACCTATATCAGTACAGGGTAGTCAGTGTTACCTCTGGCAAAAAAGGAGAAAAAAATAAACTATCCAATTACCCATTCCCTTCCAATTCCAATTTTGTTGCCAAGGTTCGAAATGCCAAAGGATTTATTCTGTACTTGAAAATTAGCAATTGGACTTGATCCTTCTTCAAACAAATTGATTAGATTAGACAAACCCAGCACCATAGTTGTCCTTATAAATTCAGTCCATAATTGTATTTAAAGTTAAATTCGGTATTCGAATCTGATAGAATCCCAACCAAACGATAAAAACACACTGCAAAGAACCTCCAATTTCACCCCTGCAACATAAAAGCACAGCAGGACGTAGCAAAGCCTGGATGATTGACCGTGTAGGGAACATCATTTATGTACAAATATTATTATCTATCAATTTATTTATTATAAACATTATTATATTTCTATTCCTCTCAGACAAAAAAGCAAACACCTCATGGGCTGTGCCGGTAAGGACAACACAACCCATCAACAAACACCAACAACCACGGAAAAAAAAACCCCACAGATTCTCTATATGACAGTTCCTAAAACTTTATTTTTCTTTTCTTTGATTTTCTTTAAATTCTTCATTAAAAAAAGAAAACTGGGTTTTTACAGAGGGGCTTAGTGATGCTGTTGAGGAAGCCTGAAGCGGACCTGGGAAGCCGGAGAACGGACGGCCACACCGTGCCAGCAAATACCGCCCTTGCACATCTCATGGACATGGATATGATCTCGCGAAATTGCATACGTAGCTTTACGAGAAACGTCCCATGTCAGCGACCCAATCAAGATCAAACCGACAACAATAGTAGATAAAATCAGCACAAATCCACCGCTGAAGCTCTGCCCACACACCAGTCCATACGCCTTAATTCCCGCTATCACTGCCACATAGATCGTCGTTAGATTCCCTATCACAGCATCAGACACCGCCATCTCTGTCTTTGGACTCTCCAATCTTCGCCTTCTATGAAACTGGACAAAGGCAGTGTGTGTGTGTGTGCGTGGCACTAAGCGCAAATCTGGCGAGAGATAGAAATTTGAAAGGAGTAAATGCGCCGTCTGGGGAATGTCGGGAATTTCAATTACATAGTAAAAACTAAAAGAACACACAAAATTGGGAGAGCCTGACCCTCTCTTGCCTAATATCAACCTTATCTTCACTCTTTGAAGAGGAAAGTGGAAGGTATCTACTTCTAGCAATGTGTCAAACCGGTCCAGCCAACTCACAGAAAAATAAAATCCAGAATTAGAAGTTCACCGTGTTGTATCGGTCAAAGTATAATTTCCTCACATTATAATATTTATTCATACTAAATATATTTCATCTATCATAAATATTGATAATATATTTAAGATATTATTATTCATAATTTAAATTAATATATAATTATATTTAAATACATTCTCAAATATAATAATAATATATTTATTTATTTATTATTTTAATAAATAATAAAATTGATTTATTTACATATTTATTAACTTTTAAAACAAAAAAAAAAGACACTAACATTTTAAAATATACAATATAGTATTCATTTCTTTATTAAAATAATATTTTTTGACATAAACCGAAATAATTATTCATAATATAAATATTCATAATTAAGTTGATCAACTATATATATATATATATATATATATACTATTTAATAATAATTTGTTTATACTATACATATTAATCTTTTTGTGAAGTTAATACACAATTGTTCATGTGGAGCCGTGTCTCTCAATCACCTTATACATCTCCAACAAAAATCTCTTTATTTTAAAAAATTATTTCATAAAAATATCTCTAACGAAGTTTTTGTCTTTAAATTTTAGAGTAAATTATAATTAAATTTCACTTTTTATTATAATTATAATTAATACAACTCCACTTTTTATGCATGTTTTATCTTTTTATTTATGTATTTATCTAAAAATAATATTTTTTTTCTAAAATTAAAAGTCATTGACTTTTTTTTAAAATATTAATTTATATGAAATAAAATAAAATAAAGAGTAAAAATATAAAAAGTCTATTAGATTTATAATTTTTTTTACCATTTATATTAAAAATGTTCTAAAATACTATTAAAAAAAACATTGTTAGATATGCTCTTAGGTGTTGTATTTGAATACCATTAACTCTTTTTTTTTTCTAAAAATGACAAAAAGCCGAGTTTGAGGTGGAGTTTTCATCCTTTTTCTAGACCCCGAAATCATGCCAAAAAATTTTTTGGATTGTCATCCCATCATCACAATCGGAATCTCTAATTCTTCCATGTTCTCCAGTTTTTAATAAAATATTTTAATTTTATTTTAATGTTAAAAATATTTTTTATTTAAAATAAATATTATATTTTTTATTATTTTTAAAAAAATATTAATTATATTAAAATATAAATAATTACTATATATATATATATATAAGTAATAAATATATAAATATATTTTTTTAGAGCAAAATCGGGACGGATGTAGATCCAACTGTCATTCTAAATTCAAAAAAAATCACTTTTCAATACACGGTCCGAACATTCGAGTGTCCAAAATTTCCTTAGAATTTTTCAACTGGCTAAATTCATAAAAAAGGCTTTTGATCGATCGGTACATAGTTCAAGTGACAGAATTTTTCACCGGTATAATATATCCTTGAGAGTAGAAATCTGTCCGGCTTTGAAACCATTTCCCGGTAAATCGGGCGGACTGATCTGGGTTCAACACCAATGAGTTCCAGTCAGACATCCGCAGGTTTTAGGTGATCCAAAGAGATGAGACCACGTGTATAAGTAAACGTGGTTGTGGACTGGTCGGGATTTACCAACAATGAGTTATCGTCATACATCCGCCGGTTTTAGGTGATCCAAGGAGATGATACCGCGTGTACATGCAAACGTGGCCGTCAAAAGTGCGATTCATCCCTGTCATTCACCAATCACCGTCTACGTTACCAAATGACAGCATTTAGAGCGTCTCTTCACACGTTGTTTGGATTGGTAATTTGGTATTTTGATAAATTAACGTATGATATTTGGTTTTTAACATGTTCACAAGGAATGTGGTGAAATATTATCTCGTCCGATTAAAAGATAAAATATTATAAGGACAGATATAAGATTTTAAATAAACCATGATATGGTTTCAATATAGAACTACGAAATTAATTTAGCTACGTTTGGTAATAAATCTCATAAAATTAGTGAAAATTATTGATAAATATTTAAATATTTAATTTAAAAATTATTGTAGCTTTTTTTTTCTTTTCTAAAAATATGGATTCAACGAAAAAAATAAAATCTATTGATTTTGTAAATTTTTTTCCCTTCCCATTTATCTCATTCCTTGAATCAAACAGGTCCTTAGTGATTTCCATTTTGAGAGTTAGGGTGAATGAATGAGATAAATGGGAAGGAAAAACAAAATCAAAAGAACACACCATTCAAATCCACCAAATTGATAGATTAATGAATAAATAGAAATCTTGAAGATTGTTTGTTTTTTTTTCCTTCTTGAAACTATTGTTTGATCCTTTAATTATCATTAAAAAAAAAAAAGCAAACATTTTTCATATAGTCGTACTTCTTTCT
>CM042898.1:34825912-34876460 GCA_023653625.1 Triadica sebifera | reverse complement strand
TGATGTCACAAAATGCACTAGAAGGAGAAAAATGAAGAGATGGAGTGTGGAAGAAGAAGATGCACAAAATGTTAGCAAGTCTTAATTTTGAAAATATATGATTCATGATTGATTTAAGTTGTCATTTATCCTTTATGAAGTTAGGTTTTTATTTTTTATCACAACATTGTATAATTTTCTGCACACTTACTTTTTTCCCCTTCTTGAAAGGAAAAGGAAGCTGGAAGCTTATCTTTAAACTCCAAGCGTAACATATTTTAAACATCATAGGTAGAGAAACAATAATAAGGATCTGCCATCTTATTTATTTGTGCTGAGGATATATGTCAAGTTTTATGCTGAAGATTTATACATCCTCCAAAAACTGTGTATAATTGGGATGGTGTACTTAACATAATTGCTTGCAGCATATAGAGTTTAGGAGGTAACATTGCTTTCCATTTTTTTTATTTTTGTCTACAGGATCAGGTGTATCTCAGCTAGGCTGGACTAGTTACTTCCTCATCCCTTCGAGGAGCTTTGAACCCCAAGAGGTAGATAGTGGAATGAGACTTCCGGGCCAAACAGTAGGCGAACATTATTCCTTATGCCCAAACTCAAAGTTCACCTCACCTCAGTGCTAACAACTCTGCTAGGCTAGTAGATAATTTACCATTGATTTCCATTAGTGTAGTTCTAATCCAACTATTTCCTCATGAATGAAGAAGTGTTTGTAGTTCTTTTTCCAAGTCACCCATGAGGAAAGTGTTTTTTGTTCTTTGGTTGGCGAGGGTCTTACTTCTTATATCAGTCCTTCTGCTCCATTTTGTATGCCCCATGGCAATGGACCTGGTTGTACTTTTCCCTTTCATCTTTAATGAAATCCTATTGTGGCATATACACACATATAGTAGAATATTAGAATGCCGTTTGTACCATTTGAGATGCCTATGTACGAAAAATTCATCATCACAAATCAGGATCAGAATTGATAGCAAATAGGCCCCCAATTTACCATTTTGCCCTGCCATGAATGTATTGCTAATCCTTAATTTTGTTTTGTTTTGTAGTCATATGATGACATAAACATCGTACATCATACATACTTTAATTATGATTATGTTTGTTTACTCAATTGTGAAGGGAACAACTTCTTTTGCACTAAAAGCAAAGCCCACAGGTGCCCATTGCTCACTTTTGCTCTCTCTTTTTTTTGTTTGTTTGAACTCGTTGACTTTTCCTCTTTGATATCATCTTTACATTTTGGAGCTGCTTTTTTGCAAAATGTTTCCACATTACATTTTAATTCAAAGTTTTTTCATTGCAAAACTAGGAAATTATGTAAATAAAATTTGTATGCATTATTTAATTGATGGAATTCATAATTTCCGTGTTTTATAACATGATTCTATTGTCAGTCCCATTTTTTTTTTTATATAATTAAGTCTCGAACTCAAGACATCGGAGTAAAGGAGAGAACTTATGCCACTATATCCCATGATCTCGGCATTTTCATTCCGATATAAAAATAATAATTTATTATTCCCACACAAAAAATAATAATTCTAAATATTTTGCAAAGTGCAAATCAATTTTCTTCCTGGACAATTTATTCAATATAAGAATAAATAAATGAATTTAATTTAGATAAAAACTTTTTTTAAAAAAAAAGAAGAAAAATTACCGTTTTAACATTAATTGTATATGTTATTATGCTTCTAATCCACAAGATCTATATTAATATTCATAATAATTTATTATCGGAAAAGAAAATTTATGATCAATTTTACATTTATAAAATAAAATTAATTATTTTATATAAAGTAGTAGAGTGTATTTTTATATAATTAAAAATTTCATAGTTAACTATGGTAAAAAAGAAAGAAAGAAAGAAAGAATTTAAAACGTGAGAAATTCAATTAAATAAAATTAATAAAAGAAAAGTTAAAAAAGGAAAGAATTTTTCGGACAAATTCCAACACGGAAACCTAAAAAACGAACTAAATCCTTTTCTGCTGCAATTACATTTCTCTCTTACAAAACCCTAATTAATCTCTCTCTCTCTCTCTCTCTCTCTCTCTCTTTTCTCTTGATGGAAGACTTCCATCACGAGCATCAGCAGCAGAAGAAGTACCCTAACTCCAATTTTTCCTCAGACCAAACCCTAGTCTGCTTTTCGTCAATCCAAATTTGTCGCATTAACCCTAAAAGGCGATAAGAGGAAACAGAAGGAGGAGGAGCAGAGATGTTTCCGTGGAATTTGGCGAAATCGGCCGAAGCCGTGTTCTCCCGGTGGGCGGTGAAGCGGCTATTGAAGTTTCTTTTGAAGAAGAAATTGGGAAAATTCTTATTAGGCGATATTGATCTTGATCAGCTTGATGTTCAGCTTCGCCAAGGCACAATCCAGTTGAATGATCTCGCTCTTAATGTTGATTATCTTAGTGACAAGGTACTTGCCTTAGTTTCAGCTCTGTTACCCATTGATTGTATATATAGAATAAAAAGAAAAAGGCTTGCTTTTTTTCTTTTTTCTTTTTTTGGCTTCGTAACCTAGTTGTTAACGTGGATATTCTATAAATGGATGTGTTGTTCCAGCATGGAAGCCCAATTGAGAGTATAGGCAGGTTATTTGTCGTGTATGCATTCGAAAGAAGGCATACATGGCTGCTGATAGGTGGTTTATTTGTGCTTGTAAAGAAATTTGTTATTGGTTTTATTGTTGTTATTGTTATTATTATTATTGTTATAATGGAATATCGTATGAATACTTTCACTGTATCTTTTATCAGGAATATAAATCGGATGTAATTAATTGGAAAGATACATTATTCCTAGCCTTTGAAAATGCATTTCTAGGAATTAATTGTTCTCTCATGGGTACTTTTTTGCTTGTGCCTTTGTTTTTTAGTTTGGGGCAACATCTGTCATAATAAGAGAAGGATCAATTGGTTCTCTATCAGTTATAATGCCTTGGAAGTATAAAGGTTTTCAGGTTGAGGTGGATGAGCTTGAGATTGTTCTCACATTTGCGTCTTGCCCAAGGGATAAATCACCGGCAGGAGATGAAAATGATGGAGTCAATCAAGACTATACTCTTCCTAAGCAAAGTGAGGAAACAAAGCATGGGCATGATACAATGGATAATGATGCAAAATCTAGTTCTGCTGATGTTCATGAAGGTGTTAAGACAATTGCAAAGATGGTGAAATGGTTTCTGACAAGCTTCCATTTAAAAGTTAAAAAATTAATTGTTGCATTAGAACCAGATTCAAGGGTTGACAAGCAGGTTGGATGTCAGAAAATCTTGATTCTTCGAATATCTGAAATAGAATGTGGAACTTGTATTTCTGAAGATGCTAAATCAAATTCTTATGAAAGAGCCGAGAGATTTCTTGGATTAAGTCAGCTAACAAACTTCGTAACATTTCAAGGAGTGGTGCTTGAACTTCTTAATATGGATGATGTTAACAATGAAACTGGTGTTGCTGGTGCAACAGGCTCATGTTTCGGTGAGTTGTTTTCTAGCAACTTAAGTGCTACCATTCCAATTATGACTGCGAGTAAAGATGGATTTTCAGGGAATTTAAAGTTAAGCATTCCTTGGAAGAATGGTTCCTTAGATGTCCACAAAGTGGATGCAAATGTTTCTGTTGATCCTGTGGAGCTGAGATTGCAACCCAATGCAATTAAATGGCTTTTACTTTTGTGGGAAACTTATAAAACTTTGGATATGGAAATGTATAATAAATCTGCAGACCCTGTTGACTTAAACTTGGCCTCTCATCTCCATTCATCGCATTTAGTTTCGGCTATGGTTGCTACTGATAAAGTGATCCCTGTTCATGGTAGTTTTTCCTCTGCCATTTCTTCTTGGAACTTGCAAGAATCAGCAAGTGAAGCCATGCTACCTGGATCACATCTTATACCTGATTGGGTTCCCAATTCTGTCAAAGAAAATGGTAGCGAGGACGAACTTGATCTTGGGGCAAGGTTAGTAAATATTTAAGCTGCTGTAGTTTTGACAAGTCATAACAATAGTATAACAAGAGTGTAGTGAAAATTCAGTAATACTATTAAAATCTAAAAATGACAATTAATTGAACATAAAGGCACAAGTGGTGGGGGGAAAACAATACCTCCCTTGTCTAAGAAATAGTATTTTAATCAAATTGAGTTCTGTTGCTAGTGTGAAAAATACTGGAAGATCAAGTTTTGATTTGAAAATAGGTTGGAAACAAAGGAAAGCTCGATTATGCACTTAGAAAGTGAGGTTAAGAGGTGAGAATGTTGTTGCTGATAAAAGACTAAAGGCTTTTGTATAGTTTAATAGTTCTTAAGAAACAAATTATGCTATGGGAAATAGTCATTTGAGGTGTGAATTTAACTACTTATTGAATAGGATGAATCATATTAAAATTTTAGAATATCTTTACACAATGTGGCAGATGTTTCTATAACCATGATTGGGACTTCAGATGTTCTTATCTTGGAATTACAAATTTCTTATCTATTAAACTGATCTCTTTTTTAGTTACCCTGATTTTAAAAAGAAGAATTTGAGAGGGAAAATAATGCTATTGTGGATGCTAGCTTTCTCATTTTTTCCCCTCCATTTTGAAAATAAGATACACTTAATTATGTTCTAAGTATTTATTTATCTGTATTATATTTAATGTTCAATTTGATTTAATGCTTATAGTACTTCTAGGAACTTACTAAGTTCTCTTTTGTCTATGATCCTGTACCATATTCTCATTGGTGTACTTCAAGTAATGCTGATGTCTCTTACTGTTGTACTGTTGATGAATTTGCAGTGTTGACCAGTTTTTTGAATGTTTTGATGAAATGCGAAGTTCACAATTGGCTTTTGGAAGCAATGGAATGTGGAACTGGACATGTTCTGTTTTCAGTGCATTAACTGCTGCATCCAGCCTTGCTTCTGGATCTTTGCATATTCCGTCTGGTATTTCCACTTCCTACCTTGTTATATCTAACTTATGTGTGGGTTTCTGTATTTCCTTTTCCTATATGCACTTCTCAACCCACCTTAATTTATGCTATATCTAGCATGCTTATATTTGTGAGTTTATTGTATGGCTTCCCATCTTTCTTTGATGCTAATCTATCATATCTTTTGCATAGTTTGGTTTTAATCAACCCAAGCAAATATGTCCTCAGCTGTAATATATCAGATCATGTGCCAGTTTTTAAAGATGAATTTTTTTATTTTTTTTTTCTCACACTTTAGGATAGCTTAGTAAAATTTTAGTTAAATAGGTGGTTTTGATGTGAGGTTCCCTTTAGATAAAGCTAGTTAAAATGGAAAAATATATGAAAATTTCTTTTACAAGTTTAGTTTATTTTCTTTTTGAACTGTTAACGACTATTTTAAATGGATACTGGTGTATGAGGCATTTATACCTGTTATGAGTCCTGACTTGTGTATCTACTGCTTGACAAGCTTCAATTTAGTTGTGTGAGCTTCAAGAATCTTTGCAGGCTGTAGTTGTACTTCATCTCAGTGGTCTCTGCAAATCATAATAATGACCTTGGTGCATGTAGTTATACGTTCTAGATCAGTATAAATTGCCTTTCTTTGAAAATTTGTTCATGGGAGACCAGAGTCCTACAGATTTTGTTGAGGTTATATCTTTTCTTACCAGCAGCGTTATATGAATGATGCATAAACTTGAGATCCAGGGGATATACATTGACCATAGTTCACTGCAATATATATATTTTTTTCCTTTAATAATATGTTTTAAACTGATGAGGTTTTGAAACTGTGTTTGATGTTTGGTATGTTTTGATTTTGATACTGTAAATTTTTCCTTTTAAATCGTTTGCAGAGCAGCAGCATGTTCAAACTAATCTTCAAGCGACTTTGGCTGGAATTACTATTATCTTATCCTTCCAAGATAAAGATCAGGAGCAGTGGTACAATCCAAAGGATGATCAGAGTAGAAATTATTCAAATGTTCATTATATGGTTGCAGAATGCACCAACATTTTTGTGGCTTTGCAGGTAATATTGCCCTTGTATAATTTAAATCCATTTTATTTTAGGTTCTTTTCTTTTTCTCTATTTTTGTTGGTTTGAGGTGATATTCCTCTCACTAACTGGAGATATTTGATAAGGTCAACAGGTATATCCTCAAAAAATGATATTTGAAGGAGACATGAAGCATATTGATGTTGCTGATTACTCATTCATTGAAAATGACGTCATGAACCCTTGCCCTAGGGAGGGTAGTGGTACTAGCAGCAGTCTAACTCTTTCAATTCAACATATGCAAGATGAAGTTCAGGTTGCACTTCCTTCATTTCTCTCATTTGTTAAAGATCCTGATTCAGATGAATCAAGTGCTCAAAATGCTTCAGATTTTGCCTTGAGAAATATGACTAAAATGAAATTGCTCAGTACCTCAGGTGTTACTCATTGCCAATTTGTTATAAATTCTTCCTTAGTGGAAAGTTTAAGGGGGATAGCATCATTTTCATTACAATTGCCTGATTTCATAATATGGGTGAACTTCTGGTCAATAAATACACTATTGGATCTTCTAAAGGACTGTGGAAAATATGTTGAATTGAATAGTGAGAGGAGTGTATTTTCACCTGTCAATCAGAAGCATGGATCATCTCCTGGAGTCATGAAGAAGGATCCATCTTCAACAGAAAATCTACAGGGTAATATATCATTTCTTAATGCAAGGATGATCATTTGTTTCCCTTTTGGAACTGACAAAGACATTGGAAACTACTCTTCTTGTAATCAATTTGTTGCCATTGATCTTTCCTCACGATCAACTCCAGAAAAGGGTGAAGTTCAAGGGACTGGTTTAGTTTCAGATGCTGGTTCAAGGAAAAGGTGTACCCCAAAGGCCACATGCGCTTTGCATTTGATTGTTGGTAATTTAAAGGTTTATTTGGTCAATCAAACAAGTAAAATTGATGTTGCATTCTACCCATCTGGTTTGCCAAGGCAGACATTTTATGCTGAGAAGATTTTATCTGTCAGCAGCAGAGCCTGTTGTCCTATTGTTTCTATGCTCTGGCAGGAGGGTTCTATAACTGGTCCATGGATATTTGATACAGCCAAATCCTTGGCTACCTCAGAGGAATCTAAGAGCAGGAGAAAAACCAGTGTGAAAGGTTATGAATTTGCCTCTGTGACTTCTGTGAAGGAAATGGGAGGCAAAACTTCTCAAACTCGAGAAGAGATGATTTTGAGCTCTTTGTTTTTCTTGCATATTCATCTATTTTCTGTTACACTTGATCTTTGCAGTTCTCAATATCATAATTTGCATAATATTTTAGAGCAGATGATCAATGGATTATCAGGAGCTGCCCATAACACTGAAAATGCTAAGGATGAGTCGTCTGTGTCTCAGACATCAATTCTTGTGGAGTCTGAATCTGTAGAAATTTTAATCAGGCCATATATGGAGGACATAAAAAATTCATTGCAGAATGAACTTCCTGGATCATGGCATTGTATAAAATTGAAAGTTCAGAAGCTTGATATGTTGGCTATCTCAAATATTGGAGGAATTGGGGGTGCCAATTTTTTTTGGCTGGCCCATGGACAAGGTATGCTGTGGGGTTCCATCGCTGGGGTTCCAGATCAGGAGTTTCTTCTGATTTCTTGTAGTAATTTGACAAGGAAACGTGGTGATGGGGGAGGTTCAAACGAGTTATCTTCTAGGTTGGCTGGCTCTGATATTGTACACCTATGGGATCCAAAGAATTTTCATGAATATACATCTATTACTATCGGATGTGGCACCATTGTTGCTGTTGGTGGTCGCTTGGATTGGTTGGATGCAATATCTTCCTTTTTCAGCTGGTCATCTCATGAAGTTAAGAATATGGACAATGATAACTTGCCAAAGGGGGATCTAGAAAATGCACCTTCTGGCACGACCTTTTTTCTTAAGTTGGTTGATATCGGCTTAAGTTATGAGCCTTATTTCAAGAATTCAATGATTACTGATCTTCATTCTGAATCCAGTTCATTTTTCAGAGAAGAAAAAGGTGAGCCGCATGTTGCTTGTCTTTTAGCTGCATCTTCCTTGACTCTTTTGAACACTACTACCGAAGAGTCTACAGCAAATGATTACAAAATTAGAGTGCAAGATTTAGGGTTCCTTCTTTGTGGGGCATTTGAGAATCTTGGTGGCACTTATAGTGTGGAATATCTCCATGAGATGGCTTATGTTAAAGTTGCTTGGGAGGCACTTGTTGAAGCAATCTTGAGAACTAATTGTAGGAATGGTCTTCCATGGGAGTTAGAATGTTCTGAATCCCACATTTATGTGGAAAGCTGCCATGACACTACTTCTGGTTTGATACAACTGGCTGCTCAACTCCAGCATCTTTTTGCTCCCGATTTGGAGGAATCAATTGTGCACTTGCAGACTAGGTGGAATAATGTTCATCGGACCCAGCAGACTCAGGGTAACAAGTTCAATGATGGTGGGACATATAATAATTCTTCATCAGTTTCTCCTGGGCATGCTTCTAGTGTAGACACAAATAGTAAACTTGGGATTGTTGGTTTGATGGATGAAATAAGTGAAGGTACATTTTGTTTGGATGGGAGTCAGGGCTGCCGATTTGATTCTGATGAATCACAAGTTAGTGTTTCATTTGATGAAAACCTTCTTGGAGAGGCTTGCTGCCTGAGTATTGGAACTCCTGAAATTATCTCTGATGATCAATGTTGTGATAGATCAGTGCCTCTAATAGGATTAGAAAGTAGTCAAACCTCATATTTACAGAATGGTACATTGCCAGAACTTATAGAAGGCTATTGCTTGTCTGAGTTACGTCCGTTATCAGAGTTATCCTCAGGCAGGAAATCTCCCTCTCAGAATCTTAATTGCCAATCTAGAATTTCTGGGGACAGAGAGCTCGAAAGTGGAAATAGTGGATGGTACAACGATGCCTCCATAAGCATTGTTGAAAACCACATTCCGGAATTGAGTGGGGGAGCCAGCCTGAATCAGGTTTTGGAGGGTGAACTTCCGCCTTTTGACTGTTTAGGTTCTGATGATTTTGGAAAGCCTACAGGACGCATAATTTTTAAGAACATTAATGTCAGCTGGAGAATGTTTGCTGGTTCTGACTGGCATGCACATGGTAAGAATGAAGAGCCTTCTAAAGGTATCCACGCAAAGGATACAACTACTTATCTAGAGCTTCTATTAGTTGGGACAGAATTTCAGTACAACTTTTTCCCAGTTGATGGAATATGTGCTTCTAAGCTTTCTCTTTCTATTAAGGATTTTTACCTTTATGACAGGAGCAAATCTGCTCCCTGGAAACGGGTAATATAAAATTATGTTCCTTTCTGGCCGTTTAGTTGCCATTCTTTTTTATGTTGTATGAATAATGTTTTGACAAGTTTTATCTCTTTTTGAAATGGAAGGTATTAGGATATTATCGTTCAAAAGATCATCCTAGGGAATCCTCTTCAAAAGCGCTTAAGCTGGAGTTGGAAGCTGTCAGACCAAATCCTCTAACACCACTCGAGGAGTACAGGTATGCCCTGCTGTTCTATTTTAGTACTGTAATCTCAAAAATAATTCAAAAAAAAGTCATTCTGCTTATTCTTTATTTGATAGAAGGATTGACATGTGAGTGTCTTCCTTCTATGAAATTCTAAAATAATTATCCATGAATGTAGAAAATTCTTCACTTCACAGCAGAATCCACTTGTTAAATTTGGTCTTAAGAACAATTCTGTTTGGGTGTGTGTTTTCTCTCCCTCTCCCCTCCCTTCCCGTCCTCCTCCTCCTCCTTCTTCTTCCTTTTTTCTTTCTTTTTGTGGGGCTTAGAGGAACCTTACTGATTTATTTTATATCAGTCTAGGAGTGAATATGGTTGTTTTCATAATTTTTATTGTAGTAGTTATAAAAATGTGCGCATATTCAGAAATTTTTTGAGGCACAATTAGCAAAAGCTATTTCATTTTCTTAATCACAAAATTCACAGTTAGTTTATTGTGTTGGGGTCAATCTTATGATAGCAAACGATGTGAAAGTACAATTTTTGGCTCTGCCTTAACCTTCTTTTTGAATTATATCTATCGAGAACTTCACTTTAGTAACAAGAGAAACTAGGTATTGATAGTTGCATCTTTTTCTCTTTTAGGTTGCGTGTAGCTTTGCTACCTGTGCTATTACAACTTCATCAGAGCCAACTTGATTTCCTCATCAGCTTCTTTGGAGCAACGAGCTTGTCAACTGACCAGTCTTCAGATCATAGACAAAATTCATATGTTGCAAAGCAATCGGTGGTGAATAATCTTGCAGGACAGAGAACTGCAGATGAGGCATTGCTCCCCTATTTTCAGGCAAGTGCATTAGCGTGTCGTTCATTAACAATGTGGAATGCTATCTTTGAATCATCTTTATTTTTAGAATAATTTTGTTAAGCCCCTGCCACTTGCCTTTGTTTCTGTTATTCATGGATTTCTTTTTCCATACTATAATACAGTGGTTCACGAGGACATGAATCTCATTTTGACCTTTGTTGTGGTTTAATGAACAATTGTATTTGTATTCAGCTGTTCACACATTTATCCTATATATTTGTATGATAATAAAGACCAAAAGTATTTTAGTCAAGAAAATTAGCAAGTTTTCCCCTTCAATATATGTTTTTGTTGGAAGCAGAACAAAACTGCCCCCTCAAGTGAATAAATAATAATATTCTGATGTTCATAGTTTAGCTTGGGAGATGGCCTAATACTGCGCAGACAAAGTGGTTTTTCCTATTAAACTGTTGACATGTTATTTTTCTTCTTGCATCTGTTGAGTTTCAATGTTAAGTTTTTGGTTTTGACTTATCTTATTTCTCTCTACTAATTATATTACTTATTTCAGATGTTTGACATATGGCCTGTTGTTCTTCGGGTTGACTATAGTCCTCACCATGTTGATCTAGCTGCATTGGGAGGAGGGAATTATATTGAACTTGTAAACCTTGTCCCTTGGAAGGTACATATTTGATACTTGCAGTTACTTCTATAAGGTTGTCTTTTGTGTTTCTAGCATCACAGTTCTGAAGAAGGGATATTTACTAAGCGAAAGAAACTGTTTTGTTCTTATTACTTACGTTACTGAGGTTCGGGATTGAAATCCAATATTTTATTACATTTCATACTGCATAGTCAGATTTCTGGTAATTGCCTATGCTACCAGACCAAGTTTCAAGTGTGATTGGTTACACTTCATTTTCTTATCCAGTTACTGATCCGTTAGTCAGCAGGCCCTCTATGTTATACCTTTATGGTGCTCTTTGGAAATAGTTCTAGAAGTTTGCAATGCATTGGAGAAATTGTTCTCTTTACAAACTGCTTGTTACATATTATTGAGTTTTTCATGTCTTGCCATATGGGCATTTTGATATCTACTTTTTGACTTCTTGAATCATCTTTTGTCCTAGACATGCTTCTTAAAATGTGAGTAGAATCTTCTAATCACAAATTAGCAAATTTTGATGCAGGGGGTGGAGCTGTTGGGGTCTATGGCTGGGGCAATGTGTGTGAAACAATTATAGGGGCATGGTTGGAGCATATTTCTCAAAATCAGGTTTCAGTTACATCCATTTTATACATTGAGAATCTTACAATTCTGTTCCCCTTCTCAACATGTTTGTTGATATTTCTTTCTGTTATTGATGTAGATACATAAAGTCTTGCAAGGCCTTCCTACCATCCGATCCTTGGTTGCTGTTGGTTCTGGTGCTGCAAAGCTTGTTTCTTTGCCAGTTGAAAGCTATACGAAGGAACAGAGAGTGCTCAAAGGAATGCAGAGAGGTAAATCATATTGGCTTTAGTTCATCTAAAGTTTTGAGTTGTATGTTGAGAAGCTTAACACTGTTGTCATTATTAAATTCTATAACTTTACTATCTTAAAGTATATCATGTGTATTTTGTTGCAAGTCTTATGATATGAAATCATAGACAGCTAATAAATTTTCAATTTTCAGTCATGATAATTGGTGTGGATCGAACTCTGAAACTCATTTTATTATCAATTCTTAATTGGCTTGTTAATTTGGTTTTTATCTTTCTGTTTGCTACTTCAAGATTGTTCTGGCTTCTGTGCATTTATTAAAAATGGCTTTCAGAGAGACGACCTTTACAAGGCAATGAATTTTTTAATCTTGCATTTGAAGAATTCCAGGTGCATGCTATGCTGAAGATTTAGTCGTCATACTTATTTTGGCTACCCAGGAGTTGACATTGCTACTCTATAGAATTCTTTAATAACATTAATGATGCTAACAATTTCACAAGATCTATTCTCAATGTGAAATCCTTGATAATCTGACCGGAGTCATAGTTCGTCCTTATATTACGTGGCTGGGATGAATGTTTCTAGATGTTATGTATATCCCTATGCTTTGATCCTGTCTGTATCAATATTTATTTGAGCAACAGAATTTCATCGATGAAATTCTAAAACATGACTCTTAACTTGTCCGTACGCTATTGTGTCATTGCCTAATTCTTTTGTGCATCATCCTTTGCATTACTGATCTTTTTTATATTTGACATTAAATATTTGGTGGTTATGCGGTAATGTGTGTTGGTGGTGATAACCAGCTATTCTTCTTTTCAGGTACAATTGCTTTTCTTAGAAGTATATCACTGGAAGCTGTTGGACTTGGGTTGCATTTGGCAGCGGGGGCCCATGACATTTTGGTCCAAGCAGAATATATTCTTAGTATGATTCCTCCTCCTGTGTCACAGCCTGCAGAAGGCAACACAAAACCAAATGTAAGGTGCAATCAACCAAAAAATGCCATGCAAGGAATCCAACAGGTGAATGTAGCAATATAATTTGTTTTTTGCATGCATTGCTTGTACCACGTAATAAGTGTATCTTCTACATTCTGTGCTTTTATGCCACAAGTTGCCACAACCACTTTCCATCTGGAATCTCATTTCCAATGCAAAAGGGTCTGCATTATGGAATAGAAAGAAATAAGAAAATTGGAAACTTATCACTTTCTTTGTTGACTTCAAAATGTTTTAGGAAATATATTTTTATGTGGCTACTATGAATATTTGTTCCTGTAGTTCTTAATTTTCTTAATTTATAGGCATGCGAGAGCCTTAGTGATGGCCTTGGGAAGTCTGCTTCTGCATTAGTTCAGACTCCATTGAAAAGATACCAACGTGGAGCGAGTGCAGGGTCTGCCTTGGCAACTGCTGTACAGAGTGTTCCCGCTGCTGCTATAGCTCCAGTTTCTGCTTGTGCTAGTGCAGCACATTATGCTCTTCTTGGTCTTAGAAACAGGTCAGTGTATTTCACTTTTGTGTTTTTAGATGCTCTAATGATATTTGGTCTTTTATTATTTTATAAGATGTAATCCTGTTAGAGTTATTTATTTACTTCTGGTGAGAATGCCTGCAGCCTTGATCCTGAGCACAAGAAAGAGTCCATGGACAAGTATCTGGGTCCCACTCCACCACGTGATTTGAATTGATTTATATGCAAAGGTAGCACCATAGCACGACTGACTGATGTAATTCTTTCCTCCCCATACTTCCGTAGCATATGCGACATGTAAGTTGAACTCTTCAACAACTTATATGTTCTGACATATAGGATTTACTAGAAATAGTTGTGTGAAACATGATTTATCAAGTGCTATGAAAGTTCTTGTTTTTTTTTTTGTTTGAATTTTTTTCATGGTCTTCATGAAGCATGAAAATTTTGGTTTTGGTTTTAACAAAAGCATCATTGGTAATTATGTGACTTTGGAGGTCGATGATATACTTCTGGATTACGGTAGCAACTGTGTATGTTTGTCAATCTGGCATTAATACTTAAGTTAGTAGTTTCAGACATGATTCAATTATCAGTTGAAGCTTAGCCTTTGAAGATGCTCATGTACAGTTCGTATTTGTGGGATTGAAGATATGATATTTTGGTTTCAACGCATTAAGTTGTTGCTTAAACAGTGTGTCCCTAATTAACAAAATTTATACTCTAAAATTATTTGTTGCAGGTGTACAGTCCATACAACAATCGATCAGATTCTATTTGGCAAATTTGTACATAATGTAAGTATTGATGGGTGCTAAAAAGATTTTAGTGATAGTTTCAGATAATTGTAAATTATAAGCTATCAAGATTGGTTGATAGGTCATAGAAAGATCACCCTTGATTCTTTTGTATCATTAAAATAACAATGTATGTTGTTTTCATTGATTGTACATAATTTAATACTTCAAGAAAAGATGGAATTACCAGCATTTCTGTATTTGATGAAATCTTCCCAGTTTCTTTTTATGAACTTCATATGAATGCTTGTCGGTTTTTCATTTGCTTCATGAAATATTTCAATGTATCTGCGCTCCAATTTGAAATGTATTCAGACTGCTGTAAATCTATGAAATTGATGACGCTAAATTTTCCTTGAATGGATTGAGATGATGATTTTTGTTCAATTTTATAATGCGTATGAAAATAAATTATGCACCTTTTTTTAAGCTGAATTATGCAGCGTATTCAAAATTTAGTATTTTAGTCAAGAATGGAGAGAGAAATTTAGCTTTTTTTTTTTTTTTTGAAAGTCTCTGTATTCTTATCGAACTTCTTAACAGGTTTGGGCTGAAAATAAAATTTATGATGAAGCTGGGTGCTCCACCCATAATCAGGTGTAAGTTTAGCTTCGGACAACTTCCAAATTCGCAAACTAGCATCGTATAAACTAGTATTGCAATATTAACACAAACTCTTTCATTGAAGAAAACAAAGATCAACAAAGCTTGAGATAAAGAAAGATGGAACATAAACGTCAAAAATTCAACGCCTAGATGAAGACAATTAAGTAAAATAAATAATGGTATTCCATAGATAACATTAGTTTATAGTACTCTTCAATAAGGAACTTCTTCAACTGCAAACATTTGTACATTAAAAAAAAAAAAAGAACATGTAAAAAACACTTCCTCCGAGGGAAAGGCAGGGGAAAATCCATAATACTGAAGAGGAAGTTTTTAATATTTGATTTTTCTTATTTAGACTAGATTTTTAAGAACAATCCAAAAGTAATAATTACTTAGTGTACATCATAGATTATAACTGGATTTGATTCTTGATGAGACCGATCCTAATAAGTATTGTTCAAGTGTGAACTTTCCAAAGGAATAAATAAGCAAAAAAGAAGTGATATTTGACGCTTTTTTTCATGCAATATCTCTGCATTAAATCTTCAAAATTAGTAGCCTTCAAATATTCTTTCCTTTAATCAGCATTTCTTGTTTCTTATTCCAACCACAATTCAATCCAAAAGAAAAGGGAAAAAAGTAATTTGTGGCAATTGATATATCATCACTTCAAACTATTATCATTTTCATATTCTTTCCTTTGATCAACTTAGTTAATATTGTAGTGCTACAGTATTGAGACCCCCCCCCCCCCCCACAACAATCAACTTTTAGTGGAATTTGACCGAAATACTTTAGAAATGAGGAATGAGAATTTCTCACTTATATCAGATTCGTAAATTAATTCATGAACCAAACAAACCAATAATAAATTATTGAGTAAAAGAATTTTTTTTTTAATCTTACAACTAGTTGTAAGCACTATATTTTTCTTAGATGATAGTGCTAGACTAAGTACTTTCCGAAACAGCAAATCAAGATGAAAAAAAAAAAATCACATCGACCTATAGAATTACTGGAGCAAAGGAAAGAAGCTAAATCTTACCTATATTTTTGCCAGCAAGTCCCTCCTGATGAAGAACAGTCCTCTTCTCTTCAACTATTCTTTCTAAAACTCCATTATTTTTCTCCCCTTTCTTCTTCAATCCCAACCTCTCTTTCCACCAACCTGAATTCTTTCGCACCCTATGAAATGCATCAAACTCGTCGTCATCATCACCACCTACTAGCAATTCATCGCGCAGAGTCATTTTTCTAAGCTGATTGATGCAGTTATCTTTCAAAGGTAGAATCTTTCCCTTGCAGAAGATCTCATCAGCAGGGATCATAGCGTAGTTTCTAACAGAGAATTCAAAATCTGAAGAAACTGGAGCTTCTCTATAGCTAGATTCCAATTTGATAGCTTCTTGTGCATCAGCAAAATCATTGGAGAAAGAAATTCTTGGGTCCATAGAGGAAGTGTAAAGGCTCTAATGCTCATTGTTGAACATGTTTAAGCATGCCATAAACATTCAAACCCAAAACCACCCACTTAGTGTTTTAATGTTTTTTTGTTTTTCTTTTCCTTTTCAATGCTAAAAAACCACATGTAGATCCCTGTATTTATATTGGGATTAGTCTTGTCTTTAAGCGTATGTTTAGCAGACATCTCATGTTACTTAGATTTGTCTGTTTGTGATTAAAGATAAGGTTAATACCTTTCTGAATGCCTTCATATATTTAACTAAAAGTAAGAGGCGTGTATAATATGTACGATTGGCCGTAATTATGTTTATCCTGCAATTGCACGTCTTAAATGAGATACATGTATTCATATTCTGAACATTTTCATATAGAAAGATTGATTCTTACTTTACAAATATGATAGTTTAAAAGCATTCTCAATCATTTGTGCTTTAACTACAAGAGCTTTTCACATTTCCAAGTCTGCATTGTACTTCAAAAAATAGGGACATCATCCATTAGATATTATCAAAGGAAGTTTTATTTTAACTTCAATCATCAGTCTTGATTGTTAAACATTTCGCTCAGTTAACTCACTGTGATCAAAGTTTGATTATTTTAGTAGCATTACATTTTTCTTTTTTTTGTAATTTCTAGTCTTGCCAATTTGCTTATTAATTAGATGAGTGATTACTAACACCACATTATTCACGGTTATCTATTTGGTCCTTGCTGATTCCTCAAGCACCATTCCCTATATTAAAAGCATGAGGATTTCAGCTCCATCTAGGTAGTTACTGTTCTTTTTCCAAGCCCATGTGACCTTGTGCAGGTCTGATCTTCAACCCAAGAAAAAGAAAAAAAAAATCTCTTAACTCTTACCCAAACAACAAAAATAATTTGTAACAGTTTATGCCACTGGTTTGACTAATGATGCCATGTTAACAATAATGAACTTTTGTTCCATTTCCTTGAATTGGGGAATTGACATTCACATGGTTAATCCCAAATGAAAATTTGGATTCATTCACCAAATGGGTTTTGGACAAGAGGCTGATTCTCACTCTATAACTGTAAAAAGCTTTGAAAATGCACTAAAAGATTGGACTTACTTAGGACACTGTCTGCTAAATGGTTAACAGAGCTTGTGTTTTATGTTCGTCTTTATTTAAACAGGAATCTATCCAAAATTTGTGTTCAACTCTGAGCACATTTTACACTGTTATATCATTAAGAAATCGAATTCTAATTATATCACTTAGTGGAATACTTTGAATTTTGCCCAAGATTCGTTTCGGTTCTCTCTCTCCCCCAACATGCCTTAATAGGAAGAGATGACTTTGATTAGGTTATCCCATGTGTTGATAGAAATTTCTCATTTAAATCCGATATATATGTTTATAAATGGATTAAGTAATAATTTATTATCATATTAAAATAAATATAATTTTAAATTTTTATAAAAAACTATATTTTAAAATAAAAATTATTTTTATGATAATTGCTCGATTTTTTAATAATAATATAAAATTGACTTGAACAAATAATACTAATGATTAGTAGCTAACATTTTCTGATGATCTGCAGCTATATGTTGATTAGTTCAAAGATTTATCATTTTAGCATGTTCAATTTTTAAGAATCCCCTCATGGAGCTCCCACCTTTTCTTGTGCCCACAAGCATTCTAAATAGATAAGGGCTTGGATTTAAAATCCGTAATTCTATGAAGAAATTTTTTTGACTGAATTTAAGTTTATTTTGAGTTAATTTCAGTTTATGATAAACTAAGATAATGAAAAAATGGTACATCCAATTACAAAATAAGTTTTATATGCATTCTGTTATAAACTTGATTGATCATATAACGAATGAGACATTTACTTCCGCCAAATACTATTGCCTAAAAATATATACAACTCTCTCGCATTTTTAAGCCCAATAGATAAATATTTTTCTAGTGGCAAATACATATATTACAATTGCAAGAATATAAATACCATGTGCATTTCACATTAAGAAATTCTGAAGAAATAATAAAACAATATTCCTTAAAATTTTATTCTATCAATTCAGCAAAATAAATGCATGAGTTTAAGGATCCCAAAATGAACTATGAATTTTCTGTTTTGTAATCTATTTATTCATTGCTAACAGATCCGAATTCTAGAAAGTTGCCCAGCATTGCATTTGTATTTCTCTGTGGCAAAGGATCTCCAATTACCTATGCCCATCATTCCTATTCTTTATGGACAATATATACCTAGACTAGGTCCATTACATCCCAAGAAAATTAAATTTCACTTCTTGTAATAGTTAAAGAACAGCCGATGCTTGGAATGCTACTTAAAACATGACTAACTCCCCTCAATGAGAAATTAGAAGAATTCTTTTGAAAGGGAAAAAAAATCCAGCCGACAAAAATTTACTCAAAGTCATCATCATTGTGTCCTAATATGCAAGGGGATAACCTTTCCAGTTGTGATCGACTTCCAAAGGACTGCTTGGAATTTAGGGATGCATTTGCTGCTCCTTTTAATGAAGTCCTCATTCTTTTCACAGTTGTTATTCGCAGAGGCTTCAAGGAGGCAGATAATGTGGCTTTCGCAGAATCGCTACCGAAAGAAAAGGGTTGAGGCCGTTTTTGATATTGCAGTGACTTTGAATCCTTCTCTAGATTCTCCTTATCATCAAGTTGGTTCTGATTTGCTTGTTGCATCTTTGGACTTGCTGTTGTTGAGTCGATTGGCACGAGCTTCCCATCCACCTGATTTGTGAAAACAAATGTCACCTGCAACGTTATAAAATTGTTAGTGTGTTTTTAAGAATGAAGGAATATATCAAGTCAAAAAAAATGCTGCCACTGATTTTTCTCTCTTTCCTTAAAATAAAATAAAATAAATAACAAAACAAAACAAAACAAAGAAGAGAACCAAAATAGAATTTCAAATATCGGCACCTCATCACCAGCTGAAGCTTGAAGTATAACATCTGGGACTGATGTTGAGCGAAAATGATGTCCCCAGCTGCCTAAATTCTCTTCTAGAGGAGTTCCAACCTAAAAATGGAGCATCAAACAGAAGACCGAAAAAGAACATCATTAATAATTAGGAACTTAAAAATACAACAGTCTATCTTTTGACTAATTGGTGACTGGCCTGCTTCTCTGAGCTCTTTAATTTGTCTAAGATTCCAGAAATTCCTGCAAATCCACCTATATCAGACACGTCTTCAGTTGAATTAGATCCTGTACTTATTGATCCATCTCTCTCTATCATGCTTTCAAGACCATCATCATGCAATAGACAGCGACCACAGCTCATCTTATCATGTATTTCAGACCTAGATATATAATTTGAATAAAAAAATTTTAATGTGACATGTAAAAAGAAAATTTTATCCCCAATTCAGATGCAACAACATACAGGAATACTTAATGTTTTACTCTAGTAGTAATGCTTTGGAATGATTCAAAGAAAACTATTTTTCAGAATATATTAACTGGCAATCCTTTTATAAATGTGTTATCCCAATGATTTCACAATGAGACTACTAATCACAGAAATGGGCTTTTAAGGTTTGAAATTTGCCAACAGATTGAATTTTATAATCATGTCAAAATATTGCAGGTCAGGGAGCATATGTTACCTGACATTGCCATGAAATGTGAACAGATCTCGTAAATCTTCAGTTGAGAGAACATTTTCCTGCAATTCAAGCACATGAACCCCAGGCATGTGGAAGGAACTCCAATTGTATAATGTAAAAAACAGCAACAATGAGAACCTGTGTCACAATGCTATCATTTTGCTCATGCTGAATAACTTTTTGAAGCCCTTCTTTTGACATTTGGCGCTGGTAAACCTACAAAAATTACATCAACTGACATGATGCATTAATTATTGAAAGCTCAAGCAAGAAGAAGCAGAATACAGAAACTACATCCACTCGATTGCTGGGATCAAACCTTTTCTTCAATTGTTCCGGTGCTCAGAAATCTGTAGATGTATACTCTCTTTTTCTGCCCATCTCTCCAAACTCTTGCAGCAGCCTAATCATGGACGGACACAGTTATGCAATTAGGCTTAGTGGAGATTAACATGCCTCCAAGTTCACCTAAGTTGTATATGGGGAGTCATTCTCAGCAATTACCTGTTTGTCATTGGCAGGATTCCAGTCAGGATCGAACAAGACAAGTCGATTTCCACCTATTAGATTAAGGCCGCAACCACCAGCCTTGCTGCTCAAGAGAAATACAAACTCATCCTGCAGTATGTGGAGATGCTTTAGTTAATAGGAGCCAAGCAGACTTGCTGTCCCCTTGTTCTCTCAGTGGAGAAAAGATCTGATTTCAATGATAATTAAAGCCAAAAGTAACATACCTTGGATGGATCATTGAAAAGGTTAACTAGCTTTTGCCTTTTACTAATTGATGTGGCGCCATCAAGCCTTAAGTGAGGATATCTTCTTTCTCGGCACAATTGAGCAAAAAGATCCAGGGTCTGATGACAAAAGTCATTTTATATTATGAGAAAACAAGACCAGCGTCCTTTTCTTCCATTATTACAGTTTTGAATACACGCTCAATGAAACATTTTTAGTTGCAAAAATTAGCAAATGACTAACAAACTCATCCTTATTTGGCTTAAAAAAATTCGACAAGATCAAAATGTTCCATTTCGTCCAAGGAATTTTTTCGCTCATCCATTATGTTCTTTGAAGAAAATGTCTCAAATAGTACATATCCAAAAAAATTATTAGTAGACTTATAATGACAACAAAGATTTGACCACATTAGCTCTAAAGTTCATAAAACTATAAATTCTGCATTATAGCTTTTTGGTGAGTGGTCTATCTAGAGTAGAGCAGTATACCATCACATAGAAACAGAAGAGTGCAATACAAATAAAATGTGATCAATAGAATTACTTATGTAGCAACCTTAATTACCAAGGATCACCATGAAAACTACCTGAGTATAGTTTGAGACAAGAACAATTCGATCATCAGTTCTTTGGCGTAAGTGAGCCAATAATCGAGCCAAAACATGCATTTTACCAGAAAGCTCAACCCATGCTCCATTACCACCACTCCAAGTACCAGATCTAGCAAGAATATGGAAAAGATAGGAAGCAAGAAAGAAAGGAGAGAAAATTTCAGTGAGGAATTTAATTCTGAACTGGAAATAACACGATATATATAAAACATAGTATAAATACTTACCTTCCAGAGAACATCTCTGGAGGGAAAAAGCGCATACAGTTCTCAAACCCTGAAGTTCCTGGACTTCCACTTTTTACAGTGTCATATATGAGCTGCAATGATCATATATCTTCCATGAGAATGGATTTCAATCCCACAGTCCCATGGATTAAAAATCAAATAGAAAGATGAAAAGCATTTCAAGATAAAAAAAAAAAAAATGCAAACTACCAAGACCATTATACACATGATTAGCACCTAAGCGAAGAATCGGATAAATTTATAAACTTAGGCTGAAAATGAGTTAGTTGTTTCAACCTTAGTATTACGTAATACACTTTCCTGCTATTAAATAGTTACAATTCAACAAAATACATACTAAAACATCAAGAGGTCACTCTATTTTTATATTTCGCTATGTGAAACAACATTCATGGGGAAACTTTCAGTGCACAAGCACATATTTTGATCATATGCACGAATAGCAGCAATTCTTACATTGCATTCTACATAAAATATTTTGGCTCAAGAATTTGTCAAATGAAACATTTCCCTGGTGCAGAAAACAACTACATGTTCACAGTTTTTATGGCTGGGAAAGCTTCCCCTCTATCCTTTATCTGAAGCACAATATTCATCATATTGAAAAAGATGACCTGTCCTGCAAAGCTTCCTGCATTGCGGGTTCTTGGGAGGGTCTACAAATTCTTTCCTTGCATTGCAAGGAGAAATTGGACAGAGATAACAGGAAAGAGGAATCTAAGTCAGAGCAACATCCAAAGACAAATAATTCTTGTTAGATTTATACCTTTGGATGATTGCAGAGCTTCTTAAGAGCTGTAATATAAGCTAAAATCTTTGATTGCTTAGTTTCTTCACTAATTGCTCGTTTAACCTGTGTTATTTAACAATGCCACAATAAATAGGTTAATTTCAGACAATCATTTCTTAGACCAGCCAATTCCACTATTCAGTCCAAACTTTGTTGTCTCAAAAAGAATGCGGACTCACATTTTTGGAATGTATAAAATGGTTATATAGCTCTGCTTGTAGAGGAGTCAATTTGCAACAAACAACCTCAATGATCTGCAAGTAAAATAGCACTTAGAAAATCGAGATACCAAAATTTAACAATAATTACAGATTTATCTGCACATATGACCAGAAAATGAGAGCAACTAAAAGACCATCTCTAAGCTGCAAAATAATTTTCAAAGAGAATAATATAGCAACACTAAATTAAAGAAAATCTGATTGTCCATAAAAAGCATAAACACAGCTTAAATAGTAGATTCAAAGCTTGCCATCCTTTAGTAATGAACACTTAGAAACTAGAACATCTTTTGTAGAGACTTATTGCAGCATGCCCATAGTGTGGAAATTTCCAAATGATATCTCAAATAAGGATAAGATTCATATTACCTATATTAAAGGATATTAAGACATTGCCCAATTGGTATTATTAACAGTTGTATGCACAATTAAAGCACTATGAGCTCTTAGAACCTAGGTGCTAGTTACTAGGAAAATGCACACCTCTGATGAAAGAAAGACGTACATTTTAAAGTTAATAAATATTTCATTGAAAAACTATGGAAAAATTAAAAGAAATTGGATAGAAAATGAGGTGAGAATTGGTTTTGTACAATAAAGTTTAACTTCATGTCATATATTTTAATGTGGAAATTTTTTTGCACATTATTAGGGGAACATATGTAATTTTAATTTGAAAGCTTGTAGATTTGTAGGGTTCAACATGTACCTTGGACCTTTTCACACATCTTCTCAAAATTCTCAGTGAAAACTTGAGTTTTTACCCAGAAGTTTTCACCCACAATATCTACCCCTCCAACCCCTTTTCTAAACCTACCATCAAAGAATTAATAGAAAGAATGAAGAGAGACTAAATACAATGGAGCTTCCTAGGGCCAGAATTATATTTCTCCTAGCAGTCTTTCTTTCCCTTCCCTTTTTTCCCTTTATTTGCAGAATTTTCTTTCTCAAGGCGCACATTTTTGTGCCTAAGGCCCCCAATTAGGGCACACTTGTTACATACAGGTGAAAGGGCCTTGCTTTATGGTTTTAGAGTGCTTCAAATTTGGCATGCTTTTTTAACAGCATTATGCCCAACACATTCATTTGACAATAGCACTGAGATCATGATACTTAGATCATACCTTTGGTGGCAGATGATTTGACAGCAATGCATTAGTCCTTCTCAAAATGAACTGCAGCACATTTATTGGCTAAATATCAGAAACAGTAGAAGTAATTCCTATTATTAAAATAAAACTAGAAGATATATATAAATTTTATATGGTGAAGATTTTACAACTACAAAATACAATTGGCAGATAACATTGACAAATCCATATTAATAAGACTAAGAAAATTACCTGATTTACTTTCACACTTAGTTCTCCAGAGCGCTCAATGCCTAACTTCTTTTCTTCTTCTGTTGCAGTTGGTTCTCTTCCGCAAATAATTGGTGCCTTAATTTTTACACATCAGAAGCTTAGACAAAGAAAAGGCATGTAAAATTGCTTATTGTTATCATTTTGACAAAGATGTGTTTTACCAATTAACTATTCATATGTCAAGAAAATCATGCTGCCTTATTGATTAATTGTTTTGTTGTACCTTTTTTTTTTTTTTTTTTTTGAAAAACTTGGCCAATGCTAACCGAAGTATAGAAAAGGCACTAAGATATCTTTGTAGTAACAGATATTAGCTGTAATGCATAATAGGTTTCTTGCACTATACTGTCATAACTCTCGCTGTTTTCTGGTCTAAAAAGAGTAAACATATTATACTGTAAACTTTACTTTTACAAAAACCAAAAGACCAACATTCCAAATAGAAATTCAGATGATTATACAGATTGCACAGACTCCTGTATGGTAGGGAGAAAGGAAACTAGTAAACACTGCCAAAAAAATAATCACATTTAATAAATTGGGAAATCAGAAATATGCTTAGATAATAAGTAGAACTCACCTCATAGTAATGGCGAAAATATGCAGCATCCCCCAAAATTCCTGGATTAGTGAAGTTTACCATTGAAAAGAATTCTTCTAGGTCATTCTGCATGGTTCCGAATGAGAAGTGAATATTTAGATGAAAATAAAAGCTTCAAAGTTAAACTGTAAGGAATATATCTTGAACCAATGCCTCTTGCCTGCATTGGAGTTCCTGACAGCAAAATGCGGCGCTTGCATGAAAGAGAAGCCAGTGCCTATCCAAGGGAATGTTCATGAATACATCAGGAAAAATATCAGTGAAACAAATGTTCCAGAAATAAACACATAAGAAAAATAATAACATATGCATGTCATACCCGATTAGTTAACGTCTGGCCATTTTTCAGCCTATGAGCCTCATCACATATGAGGAGATCACAAGATTCATTGTGGCTAAATTTTGATGAATGCATCCGGAATGTCTCGTATGAAACAATCAGCACCTAGTATATATTGAATTAGCACAAATTTGCCAGAAATTGCAGGTTAATAGTCCAAAATTGTTACCTGCGAAGTGCTCTGAGGACTTATGAAATTATCAATTCCAGAGACAACATCATTTCTTGTGCTTTCACAGAGAGCTATAAGCTTAACTTTGTCTCCGACCCATTTTTTTATTTCAGCCTCCCAGTTATTAACAAGACTGGTTGGGGTGACAATGATGGCTTTTTTAACCATAGGCTTTCCATCAAACCCTTGAATAAGAAGAGTATATAGCAACGTAATTGACTGCAATGTTTTTCCCAAACTGGCAAAAGAAAGCATTAATATGAAATTTAAGATAAAACTGCATTACAACTTCAGATGATGAACCAATCAATGATGAGCCATTTACCCCATATCATCGGCTAAAATACATCCATGGATGTTATTAGCTCCATATAATCCTGAAACACATTCGAACATGAACTGAACCCCTTCTCTGTATACAAGGTTAACAGCTTTGACAAGTCAAATATTGAACTAGAAAATACAGATCTTTATAGAACACCCCCATTAAACAAATTTTAACACCAGTTTTAAATTTTCATATTTTGATTGATACCTTTGATGGGGTCGAAGGAACTGAACTAGCAATGAATCCACAATTATTGGTGTTAAATTACCAGCTCCGTTCTCAGATTCTTCAGGTTGCCACAATACCAAAGGATCAATTCCAGGTGGCAAAGTCACAATTTCGTCCACTACATCTTTCTCATCAATACTTGATACATTTAATCTATTAGTTATTGCCACCAAAACTGGCCTCGAAGAACCCCAAGGAACAAATCGTTTCCGAGCTGAAAGGCGACGAGAAAGCTGTTCATTTTCATCTTTATAGCCATTGGAACATGGGGGTTTAAATGGTTTCCTACAAATAGCGGACCCTTCTGTTACTGAAAGAACACGAGGAAGCAGTGCCTGCCTCTTAACAACAAGGTTGCCTCTGGTATATCACAGTAAAAAATATCACTATATCAGTATATTCAGAGCAAGTAAATTATTTGTTGATCCTCCAATAGCTGTAACAACTAGGAAACCATACAGTAAGAACCTGGGAAAAGAAAATCGTAAAAGTAAAACCATTAGTTAGATGAAAATTACGGGTCCGTATGGCCTGTAACAACCATTCACAAATTTGTTGTAAAAAAAAAAAAATTAAGTGATTGTTTATTCATATGCGAGGCTAGCCGAAGAAAAAAAAACCTCCATCCTAGTGAAAATTACTGTGATTATTCTCAAAGCAGCAAAAAAAAAAAAAGGAAAAAAAAATCTTTCTAATGTTCTTCATTTTCCCAGCAAGGTTAGGCCTCAAGTCCCTTGGCAAGTAACAAAAGGAAAAGGAAAAAAAAAAAAGAAAAATAAATTCACAGTTATTGAAATAAAGCATTCAAAGGAAACCCTAAATTAGCTAAAACACTCAATCATAGCCTTTAAAAAAAGATGAATTTCATCTGAATGAGCTAAATTGGTGTCGGTTGGTTAGCTATTTTAGTAATAAAATGGAAGTACCTTAAGAGAGCGTCGACATTCTTTGATTTAAGATCATCATCGGAAGCAGAGCGCGCCACTGGCTTTCGTTGTCCACAGTCGGCGGCGGCGGCGTCATCAATCTCAACATCTTCTTCTCGATTAAGGGCATACTCATCATTAGAGTCGCTCGAGTCGGACGTCGAGAGAAACTCCTCCTCTTCTTTTTCATCTCCGTCTTCGTCCATTGAAGACATTCTGTTGCCTTAGATGGTTTAGCGCTCGTTTTTAAACCTATATTTTTGGCGGGTAAATTATTTTCTTATTGTTATTAAGGATGGAAATTTTCTAAGTATACGATATATTAATCCTGTGTGAGCGCGACACCTGCTCATACTTTTCAAATTACTAATTAAAATGAATAAATAACAATACTATATAGTATTTGACCAAAAATTGAATGTATAGACTGTGGATGATCGTAGTTTGATTATGACGTATGAGGTTGATAAATTCAACATGTTTATAAGGATGCTTTTAAGTTAATAAATTCCATGTAAATTGTAATGCTTAAGAGATATAATTCTTGAAAATGAATAGTTATGATGTACTTTTTTTTAATGTATCAATTTAAGAGTTAGATGTGATTTTTTTTCTTGTCAAACTTCAAGTATTCTCAATTAGTCAATAAAAAACATATACTTAGACAAATTTTGTTCATGTTTGGTAAAATTTTAAGAATACCAAAAACACACACTCATAAGTTTTAAAATAGCTGAATATTAAGGCATCAAACTCGAAACATTTATTTAAACTGAAAAATGCACACATTATCTAATGCACATTTTCATGGGTAGTTGAGAATTGGGTGTGATATTTGATGAGATAACTACTCTTGAAATAATGGACTGAAAATAACTATAAGATTATAGTCCAATTTGAATATGATAAGAATATTTTAGTATGATATATGTGTCTCAATTTTAACGAATTTTATTGTGAAACAGATGTGT
Organism: Triadica sebifera; assembly: GCA_023653625.1. Classification (NCBI taxonomy): domain Eukaryota; kingdom Viridiplantae; phylum Streptophyta; class Magnoliopsida; order Malpighiales; family Euphorbiaceae; genus Triadica; species Triadica sebifera. The sequence goes on along the minus strand of CM042898.1, from coordinate 34,849,160 downwards.
AATTGAATGATGAGCGCAGCTAATTAGCTTGAAGATAATAAGTGCAATAAATTATTAGTTCAGCACACAAATAAATGGAGAAATTCTGAAATAACAAAGACAGACTTTATAAAACTATAAAAGCAATATTTTTTTTTCTTTTATATATAGATTGAGGGAAGAAATTTGCAGTCCTTGTGGGTTAATTAAGGGATTCATCTTATTAAAATATGATTGCAAGGAGAAATTATTCGGTATAAAATTAGAAAATGCCATAAATATATTGAAAATTTTGGTTATGATAAATTGTCTTTGTGCTTATTTCCACTCTATCAGAATTCTAAGTTGAAAAATCCATAAGAAATTGTCCTTTTTATTTATTTCCTTTAAAAGAGATATATCACTCACATTCCCATTTAAACAAATTAAAACTGATCACTACTGTACAAATTAATAAGAAATCAGTTGTAAAATTATAAGTTGCCTTTTCAACATAACAATTAAGTTATATATATATATATATAGACTGATTTTATGAAAGGAAATTACATAAGCCGAACATAGATATGAGTTTTAATATGATAATATGTATCATATTCTTGACATAGACGGTACCACCATTGGAGCCATTGTAACACCACGCTTTTGCCTATCCATATTTGCCTCCCAACCTGGCTAACCATCAATTTCAAGTTAAACAGTAGGGATTTTTTTATGTGTGTAAAATAACAATTATTTTATATAAATAACAGATGATAATTAAATTAATGAAAAGAAATCCCACATTTTCATGCAATTATATATATGTTTCTGTTGAACCTAACATTTTATAAAAAATAAAAAATAAAAAAAAATTCATTGAAACCTAACGATTTTAGTAATCAATATATGAGTTGGAACTAAACAATTGATTTGGTTTTTGTCATGATCCACATCATAATCAAGCTCTAGTTGACCAATCAGTGAAGAAAATCTATATATTTCTTACTAAATAATTATATAATTTTATATATAAAAATATATAAAACATTTACCTGTTTGATTTTTTTTAAAAAAATCGTAAAATTTAACATACTTTCCCAAATTAATATTGGTCAATGATTGTTTACTCAATCCATTGGTAAAATATTTCAATTTAATTAAGCCCAAGAATATATAGCATAATATATATACAGACCAAGCTGATATATATATATATATATATATATATATATAATATATTGTCAAATGGAAATTTGATTTTTAATTTTCTTAGACAGTAATATAATATTGGTTCAACTTGTGAGAATCTAGATAAAAAAAATTTCGATGAAAATGATAATTATATATTTTTTTAATGGCAACTTGCCAAGCAATCTAGTAGGTAGCAAAAAATGTTTTAATTGAAAATGTTAGCGCATGAAGAAGAAAAAAATATTAAAAAGGGAAAAACAAGGAAAAATAACAGTATAAATTGAAACTTATATATGAATTTGATGCAAAAGTTAATTTTATGATAATTTAATTATGCATAAAAATTAAAATTAAAGTACAAAGTTCCACTTTCTTTTTTTTTTGGGAACATTTTTATTAAGATTTAAAGGAAAGAGAAAGCTTAAAAGTGTGGAAAGATGGATGAAATGGTACCTATCCCCATATCAAACCCACGGTTCTTGAGCTCTCTATACTCTTGACACAAAGCACAAGTCTCACAACAGAAGTGAACTAGGCAATCAACACATGGTGCTTCTTCCAAATCATACTGCCCCCTCAATTTTGATCTATAAAAGCATGAGTACAAGCATGCATGCCCACTAATTGCCAATAGTATCCCATACACTGCTCCATTTCCGGCACACTCTGTTATAAAGTATAATATTATTGATTCGGTATGGGTTTATAAATAAGTATAGATCTAATTAATTTAGATAAATAAATAAATAATTTAAATTCGATTTGTGGACTTACTTGAAGATCCTTTATCGACTATCTCTGCGATTTGTCCAAATGTTATGCATGGACAAAAGCAAGTGATTATACCTAAGAATAGCATATGCATATAAATGTAAGAATTTTGATCTCTTAAGCGACTTACTTATAAAGGGATAAAAATCCGTCGCTATCTATAAGTATACTTTTTGCTAGGGATCGGAGAGAAGTGATATAAAAGAGTTTTCATTTGCTTACAGTTTGCTGGATCATCACAGCAGTGGCATAGACCGGTAGACCACTTTCCTGCGGCGACTGAAGGTTGATGTGTAGTGGAAAAGTAAGAAGAATAAGTGTGGTGAGGAGGAGGAGGAGGAGGAGGATAAGATTGTATGGGAGCGTTTGGAAGTCCTGAAACAGGGCTATCATATGAACGTCTAGATTCTTCATTCATAAGTGGGTACATTTTGTTGCTCAAACTCCAGAAGTAGATCCCTCCCTCTTGTATTTATTTATAGAGGATTCCCACAGGGCTATCTCCTATACCCACTGATCATATGCAACTTCCAGGAAGAATAGACCAAGTCTTTTTTAATTGACCAAAACAAGCCACTGATAATTAGGCTGGAAAATTCTTGTATACAATTACTTCGTGTCTTTATTTATGGATTATATCAATAACCTTTTTTTTTTTTTGGAACACTGATATATATGAATAACTTATTACTATGTCAAAAATATATATATAGTTATTATAATTAATTATATAATATATTTATAGATTCATAAATTAAGCATGGGCAAGAATTTTTTAGTTATATATGCTATTCAATTCAATGCTAACTGATTATGAAATTTTTTTTTTTTGTAAAAATAGCATATTATATTAAAACCAAAGTAACAGAAACAAAAGAGAGCAAAAGCCAATAGAATGAAGCTAAATGACCTATAATTCGAACGCTTTGCTTTGGAAGAACAACATCATTAAATTATGTATTTATTTATATATTAAATTGATATATAAAAAAATGTGAGTTTATTGTATGTATATATATATATATATGTATATATATATATATATAATTGATAATAAAAAAAAAAACCAATGTTTTTTTATATTAGAATTTATTATATTTCAGTGTGTATATAAAATCACAGTCTTCATTTTGATATTGTTATATATATATATATAGGGATGAATCTTTCTCTACTTAATTACCAACTCATTAAAGAGTTTGGGATATATAAATATAATATCAGGACCACTATATATGCTTTTCATTACATATATTAGATAAGGTGTTGAAACGTCAACAACGTTACTTAGAGATAGGTAATCACATACACATTAATGTAGTGATTGACAATTATAACACGAGTCAAGGCTCAAATAATTTAAAAATAAGAAGATGTTTGTTATTATTATGAATCCATGATTTCCTCTGTATTTTACTACTTTGGTGCTCGGACTTTAATTTGCCAAGCAAGTATGAACCCAAGTTGGCCATTTTTTTTTTGTTTTTTTGGTTAAGATAAGATCATCGAAAGGGGTTCATAAATTATTTCCAACTTCTCATTGACCAATTTTATAAAATTCAATAGTTGACGAATTAATTAAGGACTTGATTAATCTTAATTAATTAATTCATATAAATCAAACAAAGAAAAATCCCACAAGTTAAGGGATTAACCATGAGCGTATATATAATATAATGTTGTCTAAAATTATCAATTACAGATTATTCTTTCGTTCACTCAGTTTGAACAAATGAATTCAAAACGTGGAATTCATTTGCTCGATCCCTACAATTCATTAATGGATATTTATAGTCCAAAATTAATAAACCCAATCCTTTATCTAATAACGAAAAAAAATTTCTAATATTTTTGACTTGTGACTTAAAATTTAAATAAGTCGTAAACCTTAAAACTTAATCCTTTAATTATCTAATATTGACCGACCTAACCGATAAGAGTGTAGATAAAATGATATTGGTCTTTTCCAATTTAATCAAAAATTTCAAATTCAAATTTTGAATATGCAGTTTTCTTAAAACTTATAAAATAGTATTTTCTCTTTTAAAATCTTATGTCTTAGTGTGTGATTTTAGTTTATTAGTTGAGAATACATATGGTCTGATAAAAAAAAATGACCAACCTATACCCTTTTGTGCACAACGATGTGCATCTACCAGCTGCAAGTAGGAAATCTCACACCATAATTCCCCCTCAGTCCATATAATTTTCTGTTTCTGGGTTCTATAAGCACTGTATTTTCTGTCTTTTATTTCGAAATTGTATGCTTCTGATGGTTCAGAAGTTCATTTCTTTTCTTTTTTTAAAAAAAAAATTCGCACAAGTGGGAAAATCAAGAAGAAGGTGATCAATTTGACTGGGCATGATATTAGAAAGTACAACGATGACAAGAGAGGATCGATTAATGTTCGAGGAATGTTCACATGAACACTAATCAGATTAGAATAAAATAAAATAAAACAAATAAATAATAACTGCTAAACAAATTAAGATGATAGAGATGTAAAGTGGTCAGTCAAAACTTCACGAAGCCTAATTTAAATTTACACTCATTCACATGGATACACTTAATGAACAATTTTAATTAAAGAAATAAAATAAATGGTATTTAGATTGATAAAATTTATCTTATTATTTTCTATTAAATTGTTGATAGGAATATCACTTTCTTATTCAGTTGGTGGCACCTTCTTTCTTCTTTTCGATGTATATGCTCCAGGAAAATAAATGGAAAAATCTGAGCTGCTGATATATGGGCCATGGAAGACTTGATAAGTCTTTGCATGTACTTTGACAAGTTAGTGGACCAGTAGCCTCACACTAAATTAAATTCGGACTTGCATTTGCTTTGGATTTCATTTGCCATAATTATCAAAAGACCATTGAGATTTCATGGGCATCCAATAAATGTTGGGGTAACACGGTTTTTCAATAAATATATATTTATTTATTTTTAAAAATTTAATTTATAAAACAAAACCTAACTAATAAACGCCAAAAAAAAAACTTATTTTAAGTGTCTTTATCACAAGAATGAAATCAAAAAATAGTGCTCTCATCCTTTATAAGAAAAAATAGCACAGTTTTTTTTTATATTTAAGTAATGTGAGATAAATGCATATTTTGTGTATTTTTATTTCATAATGCTTGAACACAAAAGGGTTTGTGTGTGTATATATATATATATAATTCGGATTAGAACCGGTGAATCGGCAGTTTCGATTCCATATAAAGGGGCCTATACCTTTTCTCATCTCGGGCTCGGATCGATTTTGGTTCGAAACCAGCATTGACCCAGTTCAATAAACTATCTCGATCTGTTGCCACACTTAAATAAATATTTTGTAGAAGCACAACACCAACAAATATTTTTGTTTAAAAAAAACATTGATCAGTGTTGGGGCCTCACAAGAATATAACATTATTCTATTTTTGTTAAATATTTTTGTCAATCAAGAGCTTTTACTTTCCTTGATTAAGAACAATGACAGAAACAACACTCTTCAACATCATTGATGGAATCATTAAAAAACTAGTTTCTCAACTCTTGGAGAAGATTTAGCTATGGTGGGATGTGAATGATGAGGTTAAGGAACTGGAGAGAACTATTTCGACAATCAAGGTTACGCTTCTTCGTGCCAACGAGATGTCCATGGAGAGAATGTAAAATATTTTATTTTAATATCTTATATTTGTGGGTTTTTAATTGAGATACGATGATAAATTAAAAAATAAAGTGACTTAAAAATTTGATCAATTTTTTATTTAGGCAGAACTTCATTTGTTAATTAAATGTGAGAGATTTAATGTGGGTTCAAATAATAATATGGGTATGATGGATAACTCATGATTATTATATACCGGTGATCTTCTTGTTGCTAATTCTAATTATTAAGCTCCTTTATATAAAGAACAATAAATGATAAGAAAATAAGAAACTTAAGATAAGGAATAAAATTTCATCATTCTTGAGTTAGAAAATAAGAGAAGATTTTTGTGCAAAACTTCTCGGATCGTTTCTAAGACGATGGATTCGATCAAATTAGTTACATATCTTCCTTTTTCTCAATTAAACTCATTTGTTTTGTATTCTAAGTAGCGTGTATTATATTCTGATGAGAGATTTGCCAGATTTCGGAGAGAGAACTGTCAGATTTCCTCTATAGATCTCTCCATCAAGTGATATCATAGCCTAAATACATGTTCTTAGAACCATATTTAAGTTTTTCTCATCAGGATCTAGAAAAAACTGAATTTAATTGAAGTTTTGAGAAAATTTTGATTTGTTTAATCACATGCTTGATTTTCAGTGTTAATTGTTAATAAAATTAGAATTATATATTGTTGCATGTTGATTTAAAGTGAAAATTTGAAGAAAATTGGGTTTAGGAGTGAATTGAATTTTTGGGAATTTTTTAATAAAAAATTGCAGAGAATTGGGATGAGGAAAACGTTGGCGTGTGTAGGAGGCTGGGAAGGTAAGTGTGTCTGACGTGTGTAACACACGCGCCAGAGATGCGCATGGGCGGAACAGGAGGCTGTAGCTGGTGCGTGAATCACACGCGCCAAATGACAGCTGCATACGCGTGTGATACACACGCAGCGCGCATCAGGCGTGTGCACTTCATGCGCGCGCCATTCTGCTCACTTTTCCAGTTTTCCATTTTTGCCCCTGAATTTTATGATATTTTTAATTAAGTCTCTAATTCATTATTTCTCACTCCAAAAGGCTATTTTTGACACGATTTCTTCTAGAATTAATTTAGTTTTTCTAAATTAATTTTTTAAAAGTCATAATTGAGAAAAAATTGTGACATTTTTAGAGATAAATTGTTATCTCATAATTTATTTAATTTATGCATTTGACATAAAATGTCACATACGAAATTAATTTTTCTCATATAAAATTGACAATGTAATTTTATTTTTGTTATCATAATTTTTCTAGACATTTAAGCCTCATGTTCATAAGGAATAAAAAATTATATTTTCAAGACAATAAATAAGTTGTATCCCGATATAAGTATCTCTTTTAAAATTGGCTAAAATATAGTTGCCAAAGTGAAATTTTTTAGCTGAGATTTTAAGAAATATACAGACTTATATGTTTTAAAGATATTTCAGATTTGCTTATAATTATTCGGCTCAAATGTGTTTATTATAAATTCAAATTTTGAGATGATAATATAAGACATTTGATTAGGAATGAACCAGTCTGAGTGGTTTATTCTGCCCAAATAGGTTTAAATTTGCAAAGACTGTGTAAATTACTAGATCGTTCTTATATTGAAGAATTATCTATTGCATGTTATATTTTCTGACCAAAGGTAATTATATAATGATGTGCTGAGATTTTTTATATTAATACTCTTTTATGGCTTTGAGTATTATTATTGTTTTGAATTAAAATATTACATTGTTGATTTTTTCAGTCATATTTTCAATCAATAACTGCACTGTTACAATTCAAATATTAACAGTTTCTAATTTTAAGGAGTGGAAAAAAGACGTTGAAATGACTATGGAGTTGGCATATATTGATCTTGCTATGACTACTCCTAAACCAGCTGACTTGACTTATGAGAGTACTGATGTGGAAAAAGAGTTACACTCAACCTAGTATAAGATAAACTGCATGTGCTATTTGACCCTTAAAAGGTCAATTCCAGAGCATCTATTGAGTGGTCTTCCTGAAACTCATATAACAAAAGAGTTTCTTATAGATTTGTTTCAGCGTTATAAGGTATCTATCAATGTTGAGATTGGTACTCTTCTGAAACAATTATACTCCATGAAGTATAACGGGCTAGGAAGTGTTAGGGAGTACATTTTAAAGATGATCCACATACAGAATGAGTTAAAGGTTTTGACATTATTCTCCCTGATACTCGTATTGTGCATCAAGCTCTCAATACTCTACTTCCTGAGTTTGATATGCTTATTACGACTTACAATTCTAGGGAGGATCCTTGGACTTTCAATGCTTTCATTGTCGTTTACATTGTTGAGGAAGAAAAGCTAAAGGCGAGACAATCCAATGTCGTGCTTTTTATATCTGGACCTCAGCATAAAGGCAAACTGAAAGGTAAGAAAACTAAGACTAATGCTTCTTTTTCTGTTTAGGGTAATGAGTCTCCCGATATAGTCCTGAAAGGTAAGAAAAAGATATTTAAATGTTTATTTTGCAAAAAAAAATGTCATAAAAAAGTGGATTGTCCTAAATATAAAGTTTGGTTAGAAAAACGTGAGCCTACAGGTAACTCTTTTGGTTTTGTTATTTATGAATCTAATTTAGTTAATGCCACATCTAGTTCTTGGTGGCTTGATAGTGGAGGGACTAAACATATTGCATTCACATTACAGGGATTCACAAATATGAGGAAACCAAATAAAGAAGAGTTAATACTCACAGTTGACAATAATGCTACGGTTGAAGTTCGACTAGTTGGAAATATTTGTTTGAACTTAAATAGTGTTTATGAACTATTTTTACCTAATGTATTGTTCATACCATCTTTTAGACAGAACTTGGTATCATTTTCTGATTAAGACAAAATTGGTTATGTTTTTGTATTTAAAGATTGAGTTGTTAATATAATTCTTAATTCAAAGGCAGTTGGCCGGTATATTTTGTCATGTAGTTTTTATCAAGTTTCTTAAGTTCAAATGAAATATATTCTAAATCATGTAATGTTGAATATATTGTTGCCAAAAGACCCTTTATAAAGGAAATATCATCCATGTTATGGCATAAAAAGACTTGGCCACATTTTTAGGGAAATGGTAGAAAAGCTAATTAAAAATAGTATTTTGTCTGCCCTTAATTTCAGTGACCTAGAAATATGTGTTAACTGTTGTAGGGATAAACTAACCGAAATTAAGAAAAAAGAATCTATCAGGGGCTTAGATCTCTTAGAGATAATCCATACAAATATATGTGAAGCTTATTCACCCATAATATGCAATAATAAATATTTTATAACATTTATTAATAATTTTTTCCAATATGGCTATCTGTACTTGATTAAGGAAAAGTTTAAATCTCTTGAGAAATTCAAGATTTTTCACAACCATATACTATTTGGTTGGCATGCAGTCAGCTCGTGATTTGATTCTATAAATACATTTCTAATACTATATATTTATGTGTTTCCTTTCTTTTGATGTTGACTACTAGTTTTTGTGATGCTTGTTATGCATAGGATGAAGACAATAAAGAGAGTCACCGGCTAAGAAAAAGAGTTTGAGCTTTGAGGAAAATAATTATATTATACTACTATCATAAACTAATTATATTATAAATGTTGTTGTTTGAAACTTTTTGTTAGTTCTCTTATTGGCAAGTGCTTTTATTTGAGTACAAATATAAAAAGAAAAAAGAAAAAAAAAAGAAAATGAGAAGAGTCCTAAGGAAAAAAGGTAGATCTAAGTTATGGAAAAAAAACTGCAAATGTTTAAAAGTGGATTGTTGTTTTTTATTTTTTTTCAAAACAAAATCTATGGTTTTCAGAATGATTATCTGCAGAAATTATCTTTAAAGATACAAGGACTTTGTCTCAAAATAACCATCTGACAATAACAACAAACTCCAAGATCCTAGAGGTAACACCTTGATTGGACAATGGAATTTCTTTGAATCCTAGTCAAACTATTAACTTCATAATTTTGCCTATTGCTCTCCATCTTTTGTACCTTTCTATTTAAGAGATGGCTTTATATACTTACATAGCTTTTTAACTATGATGTTAGTGGTCAAAATCCGTGTTTAAAATTTTGGATTACTGAAGAATCTAAGATAAATACACATCTCCTTCTTTTCTCTCAAGAAACCCAATATGTTTAAAGGCAATAGAATGTTAATATTATACATATTTTTCTAAAGCTAATAAAATGGTCAATCTTGCTTTCATGCATAATGTACTTTTATTGCAACAGCTGCCCAGAATAACAAATAAAGAAATTATATCATACTGAAAATTTTGCTCAAGAAAACCCTCAGGGCCTACAACTTCTCATGGTGTTCTTGAACCTTATTTGGCAAAAGATGTAGATGCAAGATAGGTATTGTCCTAGTTACATACGAATAGTATTGAAACACGCTATTCTCTTTCCTTATTTAGAGTTATTCTCCTTTCTAATTTAGAGGATTATTCTTAGGAGATTATGAAGCTATAATTAAGGGATTAGATTTATATAATTAATGAGTTATAATTGAGGAATTATAGTTTTATTATAGGGATTGTTTCTTTGTATATATATATATATATATTCAGATGTGTAAGAAATAAAATATGTGAGTGTTATCATCTTATCAGAGCTTAGTTCTGAACTACTACTATTTTTACATGTTTTTTTTTCTTAATCTTATGAGTGTATTAAAATATTCAAAAAGAGTGAAAAATAATTCAAACATTAAGCTCCAAATCTACTCTTGTCACTATTCAATTTGAATGAGTATTTAATGCAAGAATTACTATTACTAAATCAAACTACGACATATGATTTCAATTGATGGAAATATAAATTGCTGAAAAAGATAAAATCTCCTACATTTGTGGTAAAACAAAGCCACCTATAGAATCAGATGAATTCTATGAGAAATGATATGTTGAAAAATCTCCTACATTTTTTGTTTGATTGTTATGTATTTAAAGACATCAAAACCAGGAAGATGATCGGTTATGGTATTAAACGGAGAATGCTATACTATTTGGACTTGGAATCAAAAAGCACCAAAAATCTAAAACCAGCTTTGAAAGTCGACAATTTTGGAGAGGACAAAACAATGAAAAAAATTTAATTATAGAATCGTCAGTTAGGGCATGTTTCATTTGGATATCTCAAAAAATTATTTCCTAGTTTATTTGCAAAAGTTGATGTTACTATTTTTTAGTGTGATGTTTGTGAACTTGCAAAGAGTTATCATACTTCTTTTCCTTTGCATTTGAATAAAATTTCATATCCTTCTATGTTTATCCATTCTGATGTTTGGGGTCCATTTAAAGTTTCTACTTTAGGGGGATCAAGATAGTTTGTAACATTTATTGATGATTGTACTAGAATGACATGGTCGTACTTGGTGAAATTCAAAAGTGTAATGAACTTAATTTTTCAAAAGTTTATAAAATGATTGAAACTCAATATAATATAAAGATTAAGGTTCTTTAGAGTGACAACGATAAAGATTATCAGAGTGTTGAATTTCAAAAATACTTAGAAGCACAAGGAATGATTCATAAAACTATTTGTTCTAACCCACCTCAACAAAATAGAATTGCAGAGTGAAAAAATTGATATTTGTTGGAAGTTGTACGAACTTTGTTAATTCAAGCTCATATGCCATTATCTTACTGGGAAGAAGCTCTCACTTCTGCTGCATATCTAATCAATCGAGTACCCTCTAGTACTATCAACTTCAAAGCGACATTTTAGATTCTCAATGATGCAATTACTGCTCTGGTTGTTCCAAATTTACAACCTCATATTTTTAGATGTATGGTATTTATTCACCTTTACAAATATCAATACATCAAGTTAACTATACAAGCATTTGCAACGTGTCTTTGTTGGGTATGCCACACGTCAGAAAAGATATTAGTGTTACCATCCTCCAACATATCGACTATTTGTCATCATGGATGTTGTTTTTCATTAAGATAAAATGTATTTCTCTAAGTCTGAAGGTCAATGGGAGTATCAAAAGGACATTTAAACTCTCAATTATGATAAAAATGGTATTGATGATGTTATCAAGATACCATTGGGTTTCAGTGGTGAAGACATGCAAGCTGGAAAGGGTGAACAAGACTTAGATGGTGTGACATTGGATAAAAATATTCAACCTCCAACTCATGATGATGAAACTGAAACTAAGATTTTTGAACAAATGGCTCATTCCTCGTCTTATATACCACACCAATCTCTTGCTAAAGATGCTTCTGAGCTATACAAAAAATAATTGCCACAATGTCAAATCAGAGGTATCCCTAAACCCACATATGAACCTGAACTATCTAATAAGGTTAAATATCCCTTAAGCCATTATATGTCTAACCATCGTTTGTCTAAGTCAAATATATCTTTTGTGAATCAATTACCTGGTATGTCTATTCCTAACAGTGTGTAGAAAGTCTTAACTAGCCCAATGTGGAGAGCTGCTACGAATGAAGAGATAAAAGCTTTAGAAAAAAAATTGGAATATGAGAGCTAGTTGATATACCAATGAAAGAAAATACTTGAAATTTGACTTCCTTTCATTGTGTGAAAATGCTAGCCTTGCTACTTGGAGAAAAAATCCAAGTTTTATTCAAAACACTTTTTTTTAGATGATGTACGTTCACCAACACCCAATCTTAGATTAATATCTTAGTTCGGGTGTATTGGAAATGATCTATCGGTCTGAATTAGGTTTGGTTTTTTAGTCTACATTTTGGTTGTAGTTTGTTGTTTGTTTTTAGCTGAATAAATATAGTATCAAGAATTATTTTCACTTCAATCGAAATGTTTCATAATGAATATTTTCTCGAGCCCTCTGATGTATATTATTATCATCCAGCTGAAGTCGTTGGCAAAATTGAAGCTATTACAAATTATATTGCGAGCTTAGTCGTTGGCAAAACTAATATAATGACAAACACGATAACAACTCAACATTTATTATCATAAAAAATTAAAAATGTTTCCTTTTCATGCCGATTTCACATGCCAAAGTATATGTTAACCTTAAAATTTACATAAATTTTAATATATGAAACGAATTTGGATCAAAATATTAGAGGAGCCTCTATCAATTAGGTCACCTAGTGAAACATAGGTACTTTTTATCCGGAACAAAATAAATAAATAAAACAACTTTGTGTACTAGGTCTGCTCGTTTTCCTCTTTCCCTCTCTCCAAACATAATCTTGAGGCCCACATATCATACATGGGTCTTAACAAATTGCTATAACCCGGCCCATTATCTGGGAAGAAGACAGTCCTCACTCCGAAGCACAGCGCTGAACACCCTCTCAGAATCTGCCAGTAAACAAAAGAGGTTGTTGTTTAGGGTTTTTCGTCCTCTCTCTCTCTCTCTCTCTCTGTTAAACAATCCAAGAAAGAAATGGCGTCGCTCATGGCAATTCGGCGTTCACGGAATTGGAAAATGATTTCTTCTTCTTCGGTTAGCAAGGTGCAGTTATTTCTCCTCGCTGACAATGGTTTCTTCATTTTTTCGAAAACCCTAAGCAATTTTGCTCTTCCTAATGACTATCAAAGACCTCATGCCTCTAGTTATCAAGGTCAGAGTAACCCTAATAGCCACTGCAACCAAGAGAATCCTAATCAATGGGGCTCACCACAAGGCCAGAGAAACCTTAATCAAGGGGCTCTTCAAGGTGGGAGCAATCATAGTCAGTGGAATGCACAGAGCCAGACCCATCAACAACCTCCGCAACCTGTAAACCCTAGCAATAATCAATTCGATTATCAAACTTTGAACCAGAGTTACCCGAATAGGGGATACCCTTCTTCATTTCCTCAACAACGACCGCAAAATCATCAGTGGAACTCCCAAAACTCTAGTCATCTGAATCCTAATCAGTGGAATCCGCAGGCTCAGAATTCTTCTCATCATCAGCACCAGCAGCCACAACAAAACCCTAATCAGTGGAACTCCCGGCCTCAAAGCTATCCTCAATACCAAAACGCCACCCAGGTGCATCCTAATGTCCTGGATTATCAGCAACCCAGAAGCCCAAATCAATGGAATAATCAAAATCAGGTGTACCCACAGCCACAAGATAGAAACTTTGATCATGGTCAAAACCTGAATCAAGGACGAGCTCCGTATGTAAATGCTGGTGTGAACGTTCCTGCTTCAGCTCCTTCACTACCGGATTTGATGCGTTTGTGCCAGGAGGGGAAGGTTAAGGAAGCAATTGAGTTAATGGATAAAGGGGTTAAAGCTGATGCTAATTGTTTCCATTATTTGTTTGAGCTGTGTGGGAAGCTTGAGGATGCAAAAAAGGTACATGATTATTTTTTGCAATCAACATGTAGAGGTGATCTTAAGTTGAACAATAAGGTGATCGAAATGTATGCAAAATGTGCAAGTATGATTGATGCCAGGAGAGTATTTGATCATATCCTTGATAGGAATATGGATTCATGGCATTTGATGATTAATGGATATGCTAATAATAACATTGGAGATGAGGGTTTGCAATTGTTTGAGCAGATGAGGAAATTAGGATTGAAACCCACTGAGGAAACGTTCCTTGCTGTTTTGTCTGCTTGTGCTAGTGCAGAGGCGGTGGAAGAAGGATTTTTACATTTCGAGTCAATGAAGAATGAGTATGGAATCAATCCACGAATTGAACATTATTTGGGGGTCATATATGTTATTGGAAAATCTGGATATGTTAATGAAATTGAAGAGTATGTGCAGAAACTGCCTTTTGAACCAACAGTGGACATTTGGGAGGCATTCAGGAAGTATGCTCATATTCATGGCGACGTTGATCTTGAAGACCGTGCTGAGGAGTTGGTGGTTGCTTTTGACCCATCCAAGACTGTTGCCAAGAAGATCGCTACTCCGCCACCAAAGAAATATAGTGCAATCAGCATGCTTGAAGGGAAGAATAGAATAGTTGAGTTTCGGAATCCTACTCTTTACAAGGATGATGAGAAACTGAAGGCAATGAGTAAGGCAGTGAGTTATGTGCCCGATACTAGATATGTCCTTCATGATATTGATCAAGAAGCTAAAGAGCAAGCGTTGCTTTATCACAGTGAGCGGTTGGCAATTGCATATGGTCTCATCAGTACTCCTGCAAGGACACCCTTGAGGATCATCAAAAACCTCCGTGTTTGCGGTGATTGTCACAATGCTATCAAGATCATGTCCAAGATAGTAGGGAGAGAATTGATTGTGAGGGATAACAAGAGATTTCATCATTTCAAGGATGGCAGCTGCTCTTGTGGTGATTACTGGTGAAGTTATCAGCGGTTTGAACACCCACCAATTATGTATCAAGTGAGAGAATTTCTCCTTTAGGAAATTTGATGTATAAAGTGCCAAAACTTCCACACCAAATATGCTACCGTAGGAAAAAAAATAGACAAACAAGAACAGCATTTCTGTTGGTATGCATGGTGTGGATGTCTAATGCTCAATCAATTATTTTTTAGATGACTCGTCTGATTCACAATTGTTGCTTTCGTGTTTCCCTTTTATTCTTTTCCACCTTTAAGAAATCTACTTTTTAATATCGTTTTATTTGTAAGTTCATGAACCAAAATGGCTTACCATATGCTCAGAAACCTCCAGAGGATGGATTTCTTTTTGTCCCAAGCTCTTAACCTGGTCATGGCATCTGATTTTTCCATTTTGGTGGCAATATTTGTATTTGTGCTTATATTGCTTTGATTTTTGGACTTGTTTACAGGAATTTAATTTATTTTTCTTGTAATTGGGTGAAGGTGCAATTTAATCCCTAATTTTTTTTTTTTTTGCAATAATGAGTTTGTTTCAAGATCAACTTTTGGCTTAACACGAAAATTTTAATTTATGACCTCTTAGTATTTCATCCCAAAACGCTCTCTTAGGCTATGTTTGGTATAAGTGAGTTTCACAAAATTAGTAAAATTTATTTGCATTTTCATTCACAAAACTAGTAAAATTTATTTGCATTTTCATTCACAAAATTAGCTTTATAAATTTTAGTATAAAAATATATCCATCATTTTTTTTGTGCTAACACTTTTTTCTCTTTTTTAAAAATATGAATATAACAAAATGACAAATGTATTAATTTTACACAATATTTTAAAAAGAAATGTGCAAATGAATTTCATAAATTCTGTGAAAATATATTTTACCAAACATGGGAAAAGTTTACAATAGAAATTCCTGGTAAATAGTGATGTTTGTGGAAAACAAAAGAGAGAAAAAAATCTTTAGGAATATGATAAAATGGCACAAAATGATCATAAATTGATAATTGCATATTAATTTAGTCAAAAATTTAACTCTCAGACAAATTGATTATTGCAAAGAGAGTTCAGGACAAATTGATAATTCATTCCCTTGTAATTTTGATAGCCATTAATTTTGCCTAGGAGGCTATCAATATTCCCAAATTATATTAAGAGAAAAAGAAAAAGATCTGTAATAGAGGAAAAAATATAAAAGGAAACCCTTTCATTATGACTTATATGAACGTACACAATTATTGCTCTTCATATTTACATAAGCACCATACGAAGAAATTCTGAACGAGTTCTATCCATGCATATCATAAAGAAAGGATTACAAATATAAGAAGCCCTCCTATCCCAAACCATAAGTCCTTTCAATCACAAGTCAGAGTTTGAGTCATCATGGTTACAAACTCATCCATGTCAACCATACCATCACCATCAGCATCAACTGCCCTGACCATTCTCCGGCAATCCTCTAGGCTGCATCTTTCACCAAGCCGCTTTAAGACTTCCATAACTTCCTCCGCAGTTATCTTCCCATCTCCATTTACGTCAAATGCTTCAAAAGCACTCTGAATGTCCATCGTGTTAATGCCTCCTCCCCTTTTCTGGGCTTCAACAAACTCTCTGAAATCAATAAATCCATCTCCATCCAAATCAACGACCTGAAAAATCTTTGGCACATCTCCTATCATCTTCTCCTGTCCCAGAGCTCTAAGTGTGGCCTTGTACTCTTGCTGCGAGATCTTTCCATCTCTATTGGAATCAAACTTATTGAAAACTTGCCTCATCTCACTCAAATTTGGCTGAAAAGATTGGATCGAGGCAGAGTTTTTTCTGTCCCGGGAAGAGAGCAACCGGGACGGCTTTCGAAGAAGCTTATTTCTTGAAAGCTTGTATTGGAACTCTAGAAAGCTAATATTCGACATTTGAATGATGGTGTCTTACAGCAGGCAGAAGCTTAAAATGTACAAAATGTTAATTGGCTTTCAACAATAGAACAGCAGATGATTAAAAAAAGGAAATTTTGTTCCGAATTTAAAGTCAAATAAAGCAAAAAGTTATCTTTTATTCCCGAGCAACTTGAGGCATGGGACAAAAGATTCTAAAGGCATATCGTATATATAGATAAGGACGAACAAAGCTGTGGTTGCTGAAAATTAGAGGAATACAGGAAAAGAATAGATTCTTTGGTTCTTTTCAAAAGTTACCATGAATACTTTGCATCTCTTGTCCAAATTCTTATTTTGAGGATGTTCACTTTTATGTTCATTAAGTGCAAATCACCGACATGTAAAACTACGACTCATCAAAGTTATCATCAGGTATACTCCCTGAAGTAAAAACCCGCCATGGTTCAGGGTGGCTTTCCGTCATCCAAATCCTCCATAACATCAATATCCTTGCGAGCTGTTATTTTCTGCACTTATATATCCTGCAATAAATATTAAGTACCAACTACAAATTGCAGAACCACAGTAGAAAACAACAAAAAATTGAATCTCGAAGTAAATTAGCCTACAGAACTGTTCAGATGATCATGAAAGAATTTTACTAAAGGTATCAAAAAAAGTGTTCTAAAATTTAAGTAATAACTGGGTGAAAATTACATCATGGCAGGCAAAGCAAATGCACATGAGGGTGCACTACTGAAAAAAAGAAAAGAAAGAAAAAAAAATTTCATAATCTGCAAAGCCTACAAAATTTATTGGACCGTAATTTTCCCTTAAAGCTCCTGAAAAAAAATGTTCTACGTTGTATTATAATCTCTAAATGGTTTTACTGTGCAAAATATTATCATACTTCTCGGCCTCTAGAAACAATACAAAACTCATTGCCAAACATTTCTCTTGTCCTCAAATAACATTCTAATCCAACAAACAATCGACTTATTTGAGAAACAATAAATAGTTTCCGAAGAGAATTTCATTTTTCTTTTTTCCCCATTCATTTCCACAATATAGTTCCATTTCCCACAGCCTACGAAATGAGATGACCTGCCAGCCCCATCACTATCACATTTAAATTTTAAAATCTGTGCCAATGAACTATAATGCCACATAAAGAAGATAAGTCAGCTACAAATATCTGCGTTGATAAAATACTTCTAGGAGAATAATGAACTCCAAAGAACTTAGAAAACTAACCTTCAAGAGAACAGAATATCATCGGGAGATGTTTCACATGGACTGAATGTACAATTATTGGTTCTTTACTAGAGTATATTGAGTTATGCTATCAGGCCCTGTATCTCCAACGACAAATTCTATTCTTAGCTACGCTTCTTCTGAAAAAAGAAATTATGCAATCTGAAAGGACGGTTTGATGCAGCCAGTGCTGAAATTCATACACTTGATAGTTGATTCCACCCAACAGAGTATCGCTGGGATTCCTCAGAGTGCACAAAGATATAATGGTCCATAAGAAATTGTACAGAAAGAGATGACTATACTCAGAGCATCCTTGGATTAAAAAAAAACATAAAGACCAGCAAAAGCCCATTGCCTTCTAATGTGGACAAAAAGGCTCCACCTTCAGCAAATTCTATCAAACAAGAAACTTTGTATCAACCTAAATTCTTTCAGTCAATGCTACAAGCTTAGCAGTTTAGATTTATATGTCATGTGCCCTTCAGTCAAGCAGTTTCAAATTGAACTCAACCAAATGCCACAAGCATTGACAACATTTCCTTTCCATTGAACCAGAAACTTTGCTTAGAGATCAATGGCTTTTACTCAACTTCCATATGATTAATTTATATATTATGCATTCAGTTAAGCTGTTTCAAAGTTCATTCATGATCTGTCAATGACAGTCTGCCAGCTTCTGCTAAATCTAACTTCACCATACTGAATCTAGATTTAACGCATTAGGCACATACTTTCAAAGTTCATTAATTATACACTTATACTCCTAAAAAAGTACATAAGGAGTGACAAGCTTGTGTGCTAAGAAAAAAAAAGGAACAATGAACATGACAAACTTTCAATGTAAACACTAACTGAGTCATTCTTTATTTCTTTTCTACATTTAACTATGTCATTTAAATTGCACTAGTTTATACTTTATATACCCAAATGGCAATCTAATACACAATCATCTAAATTTACGTACTACAATAGGGATTGTATATCTCCTCTTTTATATACTAAAATTTGAAATACAGGGGGGACAACAAATTAAATACCAATTCCAAGGCAAGGTATGCATTTGCAGATAATCTCCTTCCCTCTTTTATTGTAATTGCTGACATATCCTGAGCCTTGGCAACTTCGGCACTTTCCAGTCCACTCATAAACCACCTCCTTACACTCCTACAATTCCAGAAATCGGATTGAGGACCTTAATAATGAGGCAAGTGACAATGTGAATTACGAAAGATTGATTCAAACTTACAGAAAGCCTCAGACGTTCAAACCCACTAATGGAGACCAATGTCGATCCTTCAGATTGTTTCAAAGACTTCATCTTTTTGTTGTTACCTTCATCAAATTCTATGTCGCAATCACATTTCGCTTCCAAGAAAATAAGCTCAGAAAAACAGAGTTCCCAATACATTTGTCAATAGCGTTGTTTCAAACTTAAACAAAGCCTCAAACATTAAATGAGTCAAACCCATTTATCGAGACCAATATCAATCCTTTAATATTTCAAAGAATGCATCCTTTTTTTCGGTTACCTTCATTAAATTCCTTTCCCTATTCGCATTTCCCTTTCAAGTAAATAAATAAGACCAGAAAAACAGAGGTCGCAATCCTAAATATTTCAATAGCATTGTTCAAATTCATACAGAACCTCAAACATTAAAACCCATTTATGGAGCCCATCTTTAAATTGTTTCGTAGAATGCTTATTTTTTATGTTCTCTTCATTAAATTCCAATCCCCATCCACATTCCCCTTTCAAGCAAAGAAATAAGCTCAGAAAAAACGGCTCACTTAATTCTACATTTGTCAATAGCTACAAGGATAACTAAAAAGAGGGATGTTACCTCAACTTCAGGATCGCATCTAAGTCGTTTATCAATCTCCTCAGGTGGGACGGGTTTAGAATCCGGAAAAGTCATAGTGAGAGGAAGAGCGTCTTGATTATCAGCCAAGTAGCTCTCTCTGTCTCTGGACCACTTCCTCCAACCCCTGGCCTCTGTGAGGATGTGGAGGCACCCTCTGAGGACGGAGATGAAGCTCCATCCGGTTCCTGCCCAATTAAGATGCTGCCGGCGTCGGCAGCTGAAGTGAAGTGGAACCACCTGGGAAATGTGAGCCCTACTAGAAGGTCTCCGGCGGCGTGGCAGCGGTGAGAGGTTGCGATGGTGGTGGTGGAGGGGGAAGGAAGGAGGGGAGAGTGTTTAGAAGGGAAGAAGAGAGAGCTAGGGCTTATGGGCAGCATTTGACTGTAGGGGAAAGGGAAGGAAGATGAAATTGGATTCTTTCACTCACTTCTCACTTCTTGCTTCTCACTTGATGAAATTCAATTGAGCTTTTAGTTCATTGGATAGCCTGGTCAAAGTCAATATTACAGACATCAAATGTTTTGATATGAGCGAGCTAATTACTTTTTTTATGTGCTAATTTATTATCATTAGATCCGCTATATAAATGAAAATGTATTTATAATTCTATGAATCATGATCAGTATTGCATGCCTTTGATTTGTGGAAATAGTGGACTGGGTTCTTCAGTTTCATCTTCACTGTATTAGAGTACTTTTCAATTTTTTAGCACTTGAAATAGTCAAGTCTTGTTATTTATTATAATTAAATTAATAATTGGCAAGGGATATCAATCATAGAGAAAGATATTTATATTACTGAAAACAATTTGAAATTGCCAAGTTTACAGAAAGCATATACTATGTTAAAAATTCAAAATAGGGAACCGAAAATGTTTAATTTCTCCGGAGAGATTTGAGTTGCTGAATCAAAGCATCCGCATCCATATATGAAGATCCACCTTCTTGGACAGCTTTCTTAGCTTTAACTCCGAGTTCTTGAGCTCTTCTTCTCATCTCTGCCGCCTCCTGCTCACCATCCATTAGGATTTTCACCGCCGTCGCCACCTTGTCTCTTCCAACTGTGGCCTTTCGCTCACTGTTGAAGGACTGCCACTCCATGCTCCCAACTTTCACCCCAATCTTCAGCACATCAGTAATCAACTTCTCATTGGTAAACTGCTCAGCTCCTAATGGCCATGTTATCATTGGCAACCCACTGCTAACTCCTTCTAAAGTGGAATTCCATCCGCAATGAGTTACAAATGCTCCTACAGCCTTGTGTTCTAAAATCAACAACTGGGGTGCCCACCCTTTGATAATTATTCCCATCTCTGATTTCCTAATTCTATCTTCAAATCCACTGGGGAGCCAATCTTGTTCTTCCCCTGTGGATTTCGAGATATTCCCAACCACCCAAATGAACGGGTGATTGGCAGCCTCAAGACCATAGGCAATCTCAGGGATTTGCTGAGGAGCTATTCGAGCTAAGCTACCAAAACTTATGTAAACAACAGAATGGGCTTCTTTAGCGTCAAGCCAACTCAATATGATCTGCTCATCAATGGTGCTATTCTTCCCTCTCTCTGCTTTATCCTCTGTGTTTCTGTTACACAGTGAGACCGGTCCCACCAGCCATGCCTTGCTCCCCAATTCCTTCTTCAAGTACTCCGCATAAGCCGCCTCCAATTCATAGAAACTGTTAATAACAACTCCAAAAATTTTCTCCTCAGGATTATGCATATGCATCCTTTTATGAGACCCACCATGACCATTCTGCTGTCTAGCGAAGATTGGCAGCTGAGACCTTGTCAATTCTATTCTATCAGGAATTCCAGGCACAACAAAAGGCTCAACATCAGATTCTACTATCTCATGGGGCTTGAATTTCCCAATATTTTCTTGCACACAGCGAGCAAAGCATCCATTACCATTGAAACTGATTCTTGGGATCCCAGTACTGTCAATGGCAGCAGCAGACCATCGGTGAAACACATCGTGGACGATGCAGTCAGGTCTGTGTTGGAGCAGAAAATCCACGAGAGGTTCCTGAAGCATGGAAGTGTCAGTGAAAGGAGCTGCAGACACATCTGTATCAGCTATATCCACATTGTCAGGTAAATTAAGGGTGTGGATGGAGATTGGTAGGCCGGAGATTCGATCGCGGGCTATGGATTTTTGAAAAGAAAGAGAATGCTTTGGGGTGGTTATGATTGTAGCTAGAGCGCCATGAGAGGCAAACACTCTGGCTATGTCTACCATTGGAATTTGATGGCCTCCACCCACAAATGGAAAGAAGAACATTTCAACTGCAGAAGAGCTCCGCTCCATGGATGATCAGCTCGCAAATAATTTTTTTTTTTTTTTAAGATGAAGAATTGGATATAAGAGAATTAATTCCTCAACAAGATCAGTGGAGTTGGAGTTGCAAATTCTGCATAAAGTGAATTGATATATAGAGGAAAAGAGGGGAAACGTAAGCAGAAGAGTCAGCAATAGAAAAGACAAAATAGGAGATAGGTAAGCAAGGGTGTCAGCAATCTGACTCTAAGGCAAGTTTCACATTATAGGATGGGCACC
Organism: Triadica sebifera; assembly: GCA_023653625.1. NCBI lineage: Eukaryota > Viridiplantae > Streptophyta > Magnoliopsida > Malpighiales > Euphorbiaceae > Triadica > Triadica sebifera. Next base: position 34,826,705 of record CM042898.1, on the reverse strand, counting down.
TGTCCTTTTCCTAATATATAATTGCTAATTAATGGGAGAGCTATTTGCTATATCTTCTATTTTGCCTGTCATTTCTTGATTTTGGTGTTAAAATTTTATTTATATCTGTAAATCTATTTGCCATAAATTAAAATCAAATTGAGGTAACTCTATGGATTCGATATTATCTATAAAATCCTTATTTAAGCGTCAGAATCAGAACAAATTAACATCTTAAACATAATTAAATGATTAGCAAAGTAGTATGGAAATAATGTGAGTTTTAAGTCAAGTGAAGAGCAGGGGAACAAATAATTAATTACATACAACGAAAATAACCTTCTATGAGATAATCAACGAGCAATGAAATAAATTTTTCGCATATCTTATATATTAGTATAAATAAATAGTCCAGAATTAATTTACAAACAAAAATGTGAAGTGAATCTAAAAGAAAAATTAATAAGCTGGTGGAATGAAATTGATAGATCTCTCTTTTTAGTTTTTACCCTATCCCATATCAGTAAAGGCCTAAAACTTCCCAATTAGATCCTAAACTATAACAATATATATTTGAAGAAAAACTTGTTATGATTTCTTTCTTCTGCTTTTCCACCTGCATTATGCTCTCTCAAGAAGATAGATTATTCCCAGGAGAAACCCTGTAAAAACAAAAATAATATCATATATATCACTGATAATATCATATGTATATAGAAACAAAAATAGAGAAAATATTGAAAGATTTTATTCATACTTAAGGTTTATGTCATGTCTCATCTTCAATAGAGCTGGGATTTTTCCAGTAAGTTGG
>CM042898.1:34680000-34807500 GCA_023653625.1 Triadica sebifera | reverse complement strand
AATCTAATCTTTACAATTGATTTGATTGGAATAATGGAAAATAAGAAAATTTGGCGATTTATGAGCCAATTTATCATTATATCATTATATAATAAACTAATATATAATAAACTAATAACTAATATATAATAAACTAATATATAATAAACTAATAACTAATATATAATAAACTAATAAGCAAATAAACTAAATTTTGTTATCATATTGAAAATGTGATATATATCAAAGATTAGAATGTATAAAAAAAATTCGAAAATGACAAATTAAAAGTGAGCAAAGAAAGATAGGACAAAAGGAAACAATGTACCCAATTTATCTAAATTTTGTTATCATATTGAAAATGTGATATATATATATATATATATATAATATTTGAAAATAAATATTCAAGTAAAATATTTTTGACAAATGTGAACAAAGAGACAGAGTTCTTCAACACATGATCTCTTCTTTATGAAATATATAATCAAAATTGATTGTGGTCTCTATTTAACTCATGCTCAGAGATTAATAGATTTAATTAATTTTTTTTATTTTAATTTCCAAATTTTACATGATCATAAATATCATATTATTCTAAAAGAATTATTACACATTGTAACAAAATTGTCAAAAACCTCTCAAAATTTGACAGTAAAAAAATAATACATTATCCATTTAAATAAAGAAGCGGCACTTTATTATTATTTTTACTTTTATTAGAATTATGGGGGATGTTTTCCCTTTTTAATTAATTGATGTTTCTCGAAAAATTTTCTCTATAATATTTTCTTGTATTCTTGGCTAATGAACAAGCAAATTATATGAAAAATAAAGAGAAAAGAATGAAGAATATGATTTTACCTCTTGTATTGACTATGAAGTGGAAGAAGAATAAGAAAAAAAAAAAAAAAAAAAAAAGAAACTGTCGAAGAAATATCAAGTAATATCAGATACTTTAAAGTTTTATCTATAAATCAACACAAATAATTGCAACAATAAAATTGAAACATAATCTTATATGTCGTGACTGAGGAGATGAGAAGAAAAGGATACGGAGAAGAGAGCAGCAATAAAATAATGAGATGAGAAAGATGTGTGGTTATGGAGATCGGAATAAGATGGTGTGAGAAGAGAGTGGCTCAACTGTAATTGTAGACAGGGGAGATGGAAAGAATGGCTAGGGTTTAAGATGAGAAACATAATTTTATATACCTAGATTTTTTAATTTTAAATTTTTAACTATTTCATTTATTTCACATAAATTTAAATTTATTCACTTAAGATAGACTCTTATATGTTTATAATTTTTATAATTTTTAATTAATTTTTCAAATATTTTAAAATTTATATGGATTATTTTTTAACTAATAAAAAGGTATATTACTATATTAGATTGGAATAAAAATTATTAATAACTTTGTTTATATATTTATGTTATTTGATTAATTCACTACAACTATTTATGTGAACTTTTTTTTATCAAGTAATATAGTTAAGGAAAAGAATATCAATGATTGCTAACAAATTTTACAATAAATTGTTTGTAGTTGATTTAATTAAATTAATAAAAAATTATTAATAATTAATGTGGTTAAAAAATATATTTGAGTAATTAATAAAAAATTAAAAAATAAATTACATGCAGTTGAATTAGACGCATGTGGAGCAACTGACTTCATAATTTATAGTAGACTTATAATTAATATTTTGAGATTTGATTTAACAATAGTGTATTTATGATGTAAATTTTTTTAAGAGTAATTATGGAGAATTTATTCTAGAAAATTAAATATTTTTTTTGTTAATGTTGCATTAAATTTAAAAGTCACTCAAATATTATGAATTTATTTATATAGTTTTCCTTATATATTGTTGGTTTCTAATTAAATTTCAGCGTACCAATAAAAAGGTGATTTATTATTGATAAACATATGTATATATATACACACACGTACGTATTGAGAAAAATTTGTGTTTGAATTATAACACAGACCTATATATAATTATCAATATCAAAATCGAAACAATTAAGAGAATGAATTAAAAAAAATCAATATAAGCGACTGATGTGAAATCATTTATTTTTAATATATTATAATTATTTTTAAAATAATTCATATAATATATTTAAAACAAAATAATAAATTATATTTATTTTTTATATAATTATAATACACATATTATAAATTAGATTACTTTGTAATAAATTGCACTTAAATTAGCTTCTCAAATCATATATTAATACATAATTTAGATTTATTATATAATATAATTAGAAAACATATAAATGCTAAAAAATATAATTAGTGAAAAAAATTAGAGTAAAAAATGAAAACTAGCAATATCTTATAAATATTTTGTTGTTTACTTAATAACATAAATAGTAAATTTTTTTAATGGTTAGTTTATCTTAAACTTATATGAATTTTATAAGTTTAATTTTTTACACTGTCATCATAAAAATTTTAACATGCAAAATTATTTTTTAACATATTAAAAAATTTTAATTATTTAAATTAATTGTTATTATAAATGTCATATTAATTTTTTTAACTAATTAATAAATTTATAATTTTAATTTTATAGATTAAAGTTTATATAATTATAAGTTTAAGTTATATTATATTTGCATAGTGTATAAGTTTAAGTTTAAGTTACATTATCTAATTATATTATAAATTATATTACTTTGTAATAAATTACACTTGCATTGGCTTATCAAATCATATATTAATACATGATTTATATTTATTATATAATATAATTAGAAAACTTATAAATGCTAAAAACATATAATTAGTAATAAAAAAATTAGAGTAAAAAATGAAAACTAGCAATATCTTTTAAATATTTTATTGTTTACTTAATAACAAAGATAATTAATTTTCTTAATAGTTAGCTTATCTTAAAATTATATGGAGTTCATAGATTTAATTATCTACACTACCATCATAAAACTTTTAATATATTAAAAATTTTTAATTATTTTAATTCATTATTATTATAAATGACATTAATTTTTTTAACTAATTAATAAATTTATAATTTCAATTTTATGGATTAAAATTTATATAATTATAAGTTTTGTATTAAGATTTATTATATAATATAATTAGAAAAATTATAAATAATAAAAAATATAATTAGTGATAAAAATTTAAAGTAAAAAAACTAGCAATATTATATAAATATTTTATTGTTAACTTAATAATAAAGATAATTAATTTTCTTAATTGTTAGTTTATTTTAAACTTATATTAAATTATAGGTTTAATTCCAAAAAGCATTAGGTATAAGCTCACATACATCTAATTTAAATTTTTCTTCTATTTCTTTTATTTCTTTTTGAATATCATGTGAATCTATTTGTTTATCTATCTTTCTTATTTTTATTTCATTTTATAATTGTTTAAATATTGTTTTTTGTTTTTTATTATATTTATTTTTTGAATATTATTATCTTGTAACCAATTTTTATCTTTTGTTTTAATAGGGAATTAAAATTCAAAAATAACTTATTTTCCTAAAATATTAGTACTTATACCCTTTTCTGATACCGTAAATGGATATATCATGCTTATAAAATGTGTTCCTAAAATTATATTAGTATTTAAATTTTTAACTAATATAAAATTAATCTTAAAACAATATATTTGATTACATATATTAACATTAGATAATTTATAATTTACTATAAGTCTAGATCTACTAGTAGTATGTAACTTTTATGATGTTTTTTCATAATACTTAGTAGATATTAATCTTTATTGAATTCAATTTTGATCAGTACCACTATCTATTAAAGTTATAGTAGCCAAATGTGTATCATTTATGATTAAATTTATTTTAACATACCATTTTTATAATTTATTTTTTGTATACTATTTATATAATCTGTTGAATCATTTGATTCTATCTCTTGTCGTTTTAGTATTTTTTTTCTAAATCTCTAACTCAATTTTTTCTTTCTAATTTTCTAACATTTTTCTTTTAAAATATTAATTTCTTCTTTTAATTCTATTTTAACATTTTTAACTTCTTCTTGCAATTCTTATATTTTTATAATTTTATTATTTTGTCTAAATCTATTACAAATTTCTTGAAAATCATAAGGTTTAAAATTTTTTGGTTTAAAAGTAATTCCTATTATATCTTTTAATTTTATTAAATATTCATTTTTAATTTTTGGATCATCGATGTTTTCTATAATATATAATAAAAATTCTTTTTCGGTATTTATCATATTTATCCTATTACAATTGCAAGATTCTAAACAATCACAATCATTTTCACTAGTAGATTCTGAATTAGATTATTCATTTAATATATTTAAATTATTTTCTGAATAATCTGATAATTCTTCTTCAGATTTATTAGAGTCATCTTCATTTATAACTATTTTTAAAATTTTATCTTTTAAATATTCTGATAATTCTAATTCATTGATTCTCTGTTTAACTCTACAATTTTTTGCATAATTACCTATTTTTCTACATTTATAACAGATTATAATATCTTTTTGTTTTGGATTATTCTTCTTAGTTGATTTTTGTTTATTAGATGGTAGTCTGGGTTTATAAACTTTATTATGATTTGTTTGTTTGGGCTTAGAATAATATCTTTTTCTACTGAGCCTATAATAGGTTTTTTTTGTTTTCTATATTTCTTAGACCTAGATGATGGAGCCATAATAGTTTCGTATCCATATTGTTGACAAAAATCTCCTAATTCTTTTTTAGTAAAGGTTGAATCTCGTTTAAATTTTGCTTTTAATTTTAAATCTGAACATATAGTTAATCCTTCATTATTTATATAATTAATTATATTTTCATAAGTTAATCTATCATAGGGTATTACTCCATTATTTTCATTTCTTTATTTAATTTTTACTCTTTCTGCAAATAATTTAGGAAACCCTGCAATAAATCTTTCTTTCCAATAATCATTATAGCAATCAGACATAGTATAGACTTTGGTTAAAAATATATCCTTATACCATCTAAAATCTTGTAATTTTGGACAAGTTAAGTTTAATAAAATTTCTGAATTTCTTTATCGATACTGTGTAGGATCTCAAACATCTTTGATTACGATTAAAAAGAACAATCTCAAATAGACCAAGATCCAATTTCGGGTCATTTCTTGGTGAACATAATCTGCCATAATCTCTTCGATCCCTTCATTTATATGCCAGAATAAAGAGAGATTTGGTAGGAAAGTGGAAGAGACTTTTTTGTATATGATAAAAAAAGGGAGCAGCAAAGCTGCAGTAATTCTTTGGAAAAGCCCGGTTCTCTTTGTCTTCGAGCTTTCATCTCCTATTATAATTTCAATTTTATGGATTAAAGTTTATATAATTATAAGTTTTGTAATAAGATTTATTACATAATATAATTAAAAAAATTATAAATACTAAAAAATATAATTAGTTATAAAAATTTAAAGTAAAAAAAAACTAGCAATATTATATAAATATTTTATTGTTAACTTAATAATAAAGATAATTAATTTTCTTAATGGTTAGTTTATTTTAAACTTATATTAAATTATAGGTTTAATTCTCTATACTATTATCATAAAAAATTTAACATAGAAAATTATTTTTTAACATATTCAAAATTTTTAATTATTTAAAATTTTTAATTTTATTAACTAATTATTAAATTTATAATTTCAATTTTATAGATTAAAGTTTATATAATAATAAGTTTAAGTTATATTATATTTATATAGTAAAAATATAAAAATATTATATTATTTTATATAAATTATTTTATTATTAATTATAGTATAATCCAATTTTAAAATAATTTATCGATTCGGATGATTCGTTAAACTTAAAATCTAGTAAAAAAATTTAACGTACAATTTGGTTATGAATTTTTTCTTACGATTATTCGGTTGAGTTCTTCCATTCCTTATTTTTCCTTCCCAAACAAAAAGCAATTAGGCGAGAGCAGTGGGCGCGCGCAAACTATACATGCCTTTGATTGAATTGACCCAATTTTACAGTTGCATCAGTCACTAGCCTTTCAGCCTCAAAATCAATTGCGAATTGTGACACGAGCGTGGAATTCGATCCGTATTGAGGAAAAAGAAACGGCTTAGGCCAGGGAAGGACTGTTTATTTAATTTTGCCATTGAAAGAAAAAGGGGGAAATGGCTGCATTCATCAATTTACAGGATTCCCCAATGTTCCAGAAAGAGGTAACGCTCATCCGTCTTCTAATTTTTCTTTGTAATTCTTGCTGAACCATATGTGTCTCTGTCATGACAATATTTCTGTGGCTGTCAATTTCAATTTCGTTTAATAAGGGGATGATATCATTTTGCATTGAATATAAAATCAATAAAGATAAATAAGGGTTTCTCTCCTGGGGAAACATAAAATTTGGATGAATGACAGGCCTCGTCGTCAGATTGTTCATCTGATAGTAGAGAAAATCGTTGAATTTCTAAATTTCATCTCTCTGAAACTTGGTAAGGTTGTCAAGTGATAAAACAATTAAGAGAATAAAATTTAAGTGATCAAATGACGTTATTTAATTCATCAAATAGTTGTTTTGTCAAAGTTGGAAATTCACTCCGATATTTTTGCATTTGAATGTTTGTTCAGCTACAAATAATGTGTAATAAAAAAAGAGGACAAAGGAAGAAAAGGAAACAATAGGTGAAAGTATGATGATCTTTTTATTATTGATAGTTCTCTTTGCATTTCTCAGGGACACAACAATATTTTTGCTTGTAGGTTTCAAGTGTAGGATACTTTTTGGGTTGCAATAAACCCTAGGACAGCTTTAAGTCTGTCACTCCTATCGTTTTTGAAGAATTTAATTAATTTTTTTCCTTTTTGTAATTTTGTGCATAAGATGATATTAATATTTGACCCAATTATGAGATGCAAGGCACTTAAGGGTCGTGAAACTGAGTCATGCGATATAGGTCCATGTGGGACATAGATTAGTTGCGGAAGAAATAAAATTTCATAGATGAATTTGAAATCTAATATAAGGTATTCATCAAATTCAAAATAGCATCACATTAACCAACACCTAATCTACAAAAAAAATAAAAATAAACCAAATGTTCATTAAAATATATAAAATATTAGCATTACAATATGCGTAATAACCTCCATTACTTTCTTAAAAAAAATGACAAATAAAACTTGTATTAACCTTGTTACTTTCCTGAAAAAATGACAAACGAAAACTGTCATGACCACTTGTGCTTATGCATTAAATTTGCAGACCAATGTAGCTCGCCTGACTTTTACTTATTGGCCCATTTGGAATACTTATGTTCTTCAAATTCGGTGGTTGTTTCACCATATTTTTCTCAACCATATTTTTGTTCTTTTTGATGCTCTCTTTAGGAGAATCAATTATTTTCTTTAAAGCCTAGTCCGGGCAGTTTAATGAATTTTTTGGTATTGTTGTTCACTAATAAATAAATAGACTTAGAATCAGGTTGAGGAATAGATATTTGGGGTGCATGAGTCTTGGAAATTGTGGTAGTTGTGGCACTTAATTTAGGGTGGGTGATTTGAGTGATGGTGGGTTTGACAATAGGTTTGCACCTTGACGGTGTATTACACTGTGTGGTGTTGCCTCTTCTCATCTTGCTAGAGCCATTGACTCTTGGGGTTGGCATGTTTTGCACTTTAAGCATGCCTTTTACAAGTATAGTGCTAAATGTGTTTGATTCCAACTTTTTGAGCATCTTTATCTTGAATAATCATGCTTATTCATGCAAATAGAACATTTTACGTCTTTGTTGTGAACGTAATGTGGATGCTTGTTTCCACTTTTCATATTACCTTAAGCCTGTAAATTAATCAATCTTAATGACATCAATTTTCCCAGTAGTAGTTTCTTTGATGCATGGTGTTTTGTTTATTATAATTGCCAATTGATTGATCATCCTAATTAAATTGTTTTTTAAAATTATTTAAATAAAAGAGGTTGTGCTTCTGATGTTGTGGTGTTTCTAATTATTTGAACAGATATGTTCTCTGGAGCAGATAGCTGAGGAACTGAATGATCGTTGCCAAAGACTGTACAAAGGGTGTAATAAGTTTATGTGAGTATTTGGCAGTCATTCCTTACAAATACTTCCCAACACATGAAATTACATTGAGAGACACCCAGATGAGTTTGATTTTGATATCGTAGTTTGCGAAGAGTGAACTCATCTACTTAAAGCTCAAATCTTAGGTTCCTAGATGACATGATGTGTCCTCATTATATGGGTTTGTTAAAGAAATTAAAAAATAATTAGTAAGGCTTCCTAAGAAAATATTGTTGCTGAAATATTTTGTTTGCCAATAAATCTGTACCTAGAAATGCATATTTAATTGGCTGATGTCATTATAGGAGTGAGGAAATATGTAGGTATAGGAGCTTTGCAATCATAACGTCAAGTAAAGGAATCCGTTGGACTAGAATTTGGCTTTAGATGCAATACTGGAGGTTGTTTTGGCTATTGTGATTAGCATTTGAGCACTATTGTAAGGATGCTTTTGGGAAAGTTTTAAGAAACAATTAGAAACTCAATATTCAGTCAATAAAAGTTTTAAGAAAATATTAAGTCACTTAGGACATTGAAAGATTCTACAACTATTTCTTAATTAACATGAAAATACTAAACTTGTCTTGAGGATAATAAATATGAGACAGTTGGAAGTCCTATATAAAATCATGAAATGATTAAATCCAAATACCAAAATACTTTTATTCATTGGAAGTCGTTGAAATTATAATTTTCCTTCTGCTTGGAAGTTCATCCTATCGCATGAAGTGAAACTCCATATAAAAACAAATTTAAGGTGTAATTGTGTATCAAGCCCTTCTGCAACTCCTTAACCGTGTTCTTTTGTTTAATTGCTCGAGACAAACCACTTTTTTTTTCTTTTATAGAATAGAGGGAATTTACAGCTATGAAATGATGCCAAACTTTTGTAAGACACGAGTATGAATTATTGTTATTTTCTTCTTCTTTTGGGGGATGGGGTGGTGGTGGGATGATCTACATAGAGATGGACTAGGTGCATGTTATCATGGGTGGCTTCAAAATACAATTAGAAATTTTATATTCAATTAATAAAAGTTTTAAGAAAATATTAAGTAATGTAGGCATTGAAGATTCTACAACTATTTCTTAATTAACACGAAAATATTAACCTTGTCTTGCGGATAATAAACGAGACATTTGGAAGTCTAGATAAAGTCATGATTAAATCCAAATTACCAAAATTCCTTTATTCATTGGAAATCGTTGAAATTATAATTTTGCTTCTGTTTGCAAGTTCATCCTTATCTCATGAAGTCAAACTCCATATAAGAACAATTAAGCTGGAATTGTGTATTAGGTCCCACTAAAACTTCTTAACCATGTTCTTTTGTGCCAAACTTCTTTGAGTTTATGCCTTTTGTTTCATGGATGATGTTATATTCTATGGCTTATAGTTTTATCCGAGTCTAATTGAACCTTATTTGCTTGCTTAATGATTAAGAGGTTCTTTGCAAAAACTAATATGGTAGTACTTGTTTTTTTTTTCTGCAGGGTAGCTCTTGGAGATGCATGTAGTGCAGACTCTGCATTTGCAGATTCATTGGAAGCATTTGGTGGTGGACAAGATGACCCTGTTAGTGTATCAATTGGAGGTTGTGAATCAATTTTCACTTTGTTCTTAGTTAAAAATCCTAAGTGTATATTTGGTTGAGAGGAAAGACAGAAAGGAGAAAATGTACCCAACTAGCAACGCATTGATATAGACTATGAACTATGTGCATTATTGGAAGAAAATGTTCTTAGTCTATATTAGTTGTTGGATAAAATTCCTCCCCACTTTCCTTCCTCACAACCTAATATAGCCTAACAGTTGGTCTCTCTCTTGGACACACACATAAACACAAAAGCATATTGGCGCACATGCAGAGGTACATGCTTAATTGGGTGGGGAAGAGATTAGGGTTGGGGAGGTATGCTTTTATACGACAAATGTAAAAGAAAAGAAATATAGGAAAATTTTCCTCTTGCATTAACCAAAACAAATCACTTTAAAGGCTACCAAGTGTTAACATTGTTGCACGGGGGGTCTTAGCAGAAATCCAAATTATTTTTATAGGATTTTAGGGTTTTAACTAATTTGGAGTCAGCATCAGTCAAATTGAGGTGCAACTGGACACCAAATTGAGGAGTTCTGCATTACCATAAATCGTAGGGTTCTACTTAGTATATCATGATCAAAGCCAAATCGCTATTATACTAAGGCCACAAAAGTTTCTTCCTTAAAATCCTGGAAATTAAACATGCTAAGAAACCTTAGTTGAATCCTATCTCCTGTTTTATTATTATCACTCCAACATACCATTTGTGTTGCATTAATCATCATGTATATAATTACTATTAATATCTTCATGTGACTTCTTCCTTTTTTTATTGCCAACTTTCATTATTTTTTTTGTATATGGTTGTTAATAAACTTTATAAGTCTCGTCCATTTATTATTACAACTTTGCAAGTAAAGAAATAAAATATTTTGGTGCTTTTTGTACATAAATTATTATTATTATTTTTGAAACCCATTCCTTTTTCTAATCATAGGTCAAGGTATTGTTGGGTTAAGAAAAAGAAAAAAGCCATATTAATAAAAATTACAAAAGTCAATCTCGCCTTTCTATCTTTTTTTTCCTATTCTTATTCTCTTTTTTAACTGAATCTTAACATGCGTACCTACTACTACTACCACTGCATCTAATCCTACTTTTCTAAATTATTGGGCTTTAAAAAAAATTTATTCATAAAAATTACTAAAATCATCTCATAATTCTTTCTTTTCTTTCCTATTCTTACTCTCTTGTTATTATTGATTAATTGAATCTTAGCATCCCTCTTTTTGCTTTGATAGTTATTAATTCAAATGGGAAAGCACCTTCTATATAGTCTCATTACTCCTACCAAATCAAAACAAATTGCAAAAATATACTACGACAAGAAAAATAAACTCAACTAACACAGTCCTAATTTGAATAGCCAAAACCAGGATCAAGGAAATCACAACAAACTTTCAATCATGAAAAATATTGCTCAAAAAGGAAACACATGAAATGGCAACATCAAATTGGTTGATAGTTCTAGATCCTGCAGAAATAAGAGAGTAAAACATCATATTGGGAATTAATACTAGATATGGAAATACAATCCCATCCTTACAATATCACCATGTTGTGTATGGCTCATATACACAAAAAATAGACAGATATTGGAGAGCAACGCAGCGACGGAGCGTTAACGAGGAGCGGAGGCACATTGTCGAACCTGGTTTCATGTACGGTAGGATTTTACAAAAATACCCTTGTATCGTACATATGTATTGTAACCTTGGTTTTTTGTACGATCAATAAGAAAATATAGCCGCTCTGCTCCCGAGAATGTAGGCACCTTGCCGAATCTCGTTAAATCTTGTATTCTCTGTGTTCTTGTTGTTTTCTTATATTTTCTTGCTATATTTCGTTATTTCTCAACACACCATAAAAAGGATTAGCCCTTTTAAGATTATCAGCAGCCATCATACTATTTCAATTCTTGAGTTAGATTATTGAATAAATAAAAATAACCTTGAATCACGAAAGAAAATGGCTACAATCTGAATTCAATGTTGTCTGAGATTCATTTGAGATCTCAAGAGGGCACCAATACCCAAGAACTCCACTGGAGCTTCACTTGTTGTTCCTGGATATTGACTAGAGATGAGCAAAACATGTCAGCTGGTTTGCAATGTTGCAGGAAGTTTCCTGGTGGTCGTCACTTGCTCAATGGACTTATGGATCGGCCTGATCGAGCCGGCACAACTAGCTCCAACTTGCTTCCTTACATAGTGCTTACTACAAGTGCTTGGGGATTTGATGGTTTTCCTAGGAAGGATCTCACTGCCTTTGCCTTTCAATACCGTCCTTAGTTTTGAAATGCATTTGTATAGTTAATTTCCAAAATATAATGATAGTTTGTGCCCAATTCTATTTTTTATATAAAAATTCTTTATGGGAATATTTGAGTTATAAACCAGCTAGGATGACAATGAGACAGGTAGATGGAAGCTTTAGATTTCTTTAACTTGTGAAGTGTGACAAAAAATATGAAAGATATCTATGTGGTGCTTCCCTTGATGCAGGCCTCATCATAACCAAGTTTATTGGCGCATTTCGTGAACTTGCTACATATAAAGAGCTTCTACGTTCCCAAGTGAGTAGTAAATATAATTTTCTATGCTCCTGGTATTGCAGAGTGAGAATGAGATATATACTAGTCATTTATGCCCCTTTTGATGTTCTGCCTCTGTAAGCAAGTGCAGATTTGTTCGTATATATTGGTCCATTTCTAAACTTTTTGACATTTTCTTAAAAGCTATAATTTTCCTTACTTAGTCAACCCAAATTTGCATCTACATATAATATACTGATCGAGCAATAAACCTGAGTAGTATATTGACATATTTAACAATACTTTTAAAGTTGTCACATGACATCCCATTGAATTTATCTCAATGAAATCACATGTAAGGAAAATTTAATGCTGTAGATTTCTTTCCATTTCGTGGATTTTTCTGTGGGGAAAGGTGCTTTTATGACATGAAGTAGGTTTACTGTGGTTTTATTGATGAGCATTATGTTACATAACTCTTTCATTGGCTTGTTTATATATTTAAATCAGATATTAATGACTGTTGTATGCTTAAGATCCTCCTTCTCAGTCATTTCAACCTTTTTTTCAAAGGGCAATTGCATAAATGGACTATTAGATTGCACTTTAAAATGATCTCTTAATCAGCTTATAGCAAGTATATGCATTTAATCTGATTAGCTACTATCAGAAAATAGTTAAATTTGCTACATATGTGATTGTTATGTAGTATATTCAGAGGCTTGTGTTTATGACAAAAATTAAATAGATTTCTTTCATAAAGATCATAAACCAAGACTACTAAGATTTTAACTGAGTACCCAGCTAGACTTTTGGCCATCAAGTATTTGTTAGATAAGTGCTTGAGTGTTAGAACTAGTTATGATTCGTCTTCATAAACACATTGTTACTGAGCTCCATTAAATGATTTATAGTAGGATGAGGTGCATAATGTGGGAGTAGGTAAGGTCACTAGAATGCCTAACCTGGACCATTACAAATTTTGTCAAATATGAAAAGGATATCGGTTTGTCCTTTTTTTTTCCTAGTCCTCTAGAGCAAGTAGTTATATATAGTGTGCCTATGACCTAAGTGAGGCCTATAAAATTCTCTCCTTGAATCCTGCAACCCAAAAGGGGTAAGTTCTCACACGTCAAGATGGAATTGGACTTTAGTAATTACATTTAGTTGCATTGGTGATAATAAGATTGTAAGAGACTGTAAAAGGTTAAGACTCATATGAATGCTCATATGACGCCTGTTAAGGAAAAGTTGATGCAAAGAGGTTGGATAATGAAGTTGTAAGAGAAAAGAAAATGAGGAAAAACCTAGCATGATACAAGAGGTAGTGAAAAGACTCTTCTGAACTTCATGGACCTGGTGGAATAAGGGAAAGTTATAAACATAGTTAGTCCCAACTAGGTTGCATTTAAGTTTTAATTTAATTTTTTTGTGAGTCCTTTAAGTGACAATAGGTAATGGGTGAGTCTTAAATTATCATGTTATGTTCCCGCGTCAAGGATCATGTCACTGGATGATGAACAGAAAAATCAGTTTCCAAGAATGTAAATTTGCCTTTGTTGCATTCCTTGAGTGACCTATGTTGATAGAATAGTTCAGCTTGTTGAAAGGAGCATCACCTTTGGAACTCATTAGAGAGAATCTCAAATCTCTTATTATTATTATAAAATTCTGGTTAGTTTAATTGCTGAATTTTGCCTCTCTTAAATAGAGGTTACATAATGTAAAATAGGAAAACTTAAAACTTCTAGAAATAAATTTCTAATAATAAACTTATTGGGAATACTACTTTGTTAAGAATTCTACCAGTAATTAAAAAAAAAAAACTCCTATTTAGGAAAATAAACTTGTATTTAGGAATATCCATTAAATTCCTTTTTTTTCCTTCTTTTATCCTGCTGCAGCCGTAACATAATACGTCATGATCTTTTTAAATTCATTGTTAAAATAGCTTCAAAATGATCTGTATTCCTTGAACAAGTTGGCATTTTTTTTTGGGTTGTATATTATAATTATTGTCATGATATGAAATGTTGGATTCTACTTCAATAGGTATTTAGTTTCTGTGATAACATGATGTTGTTAATAGTAAGTAATATCATTTTGCGCACCACTACACGCACTCAAAAGGAAAAGCAATCAACCAAATTATGAATCTTTGTGTTAAAATTCTAATGATGGAGGTTTCTGTGGCATCAACTTGATGGTATTTTGTCATAAACATGAATTATTTAATGCTAGCAAATTTATTATCTACAAATGAAGCTTTGTGTGATATTCATGTTTCTTTTTCATTTTTTCTGCTTTCCTCTAGTTAATGATATTTGCAAGCATGATAAATTTGCCAACGTGAACATCAATTTGGACCAAAAACTGCTTTTATTTTGTTAAATTTAAATAGCTGATTTTTATAGATGCTTTGAAGTTGAGTTGAATAGGATCTTCAAAATAGGAAAACAAAGATTATGTTTCTCTTTATGTAGTTTGTTTCAATTTTTTCATATTCAGCTTGTGACATTTTTCAAGTACAGGTAGAGCATGTGTTAATTGATCGGCTGGTGCAGTTTATGGATGTGGATCTACAAAATGCTAAGGTACTTTGTTGTATAACTATAAAAGAATGCTTCCCAACATCATGATATGCTAAGTTCTATAAGCTAAACTATTTTGATTTGCTTTTATTCATGATACTTTAACAAAACAAAAAAAAACTCCCACAATATTAGTATTTTTTTAATTTCTATTTTGTATGTTCAAAACTTAAAAATGATTCTTATGCATGATATACAAAATGTCTTGCTTAGTTAAGAAAAATAAAAATTGTTTAATGGTTTTTTTTTATCATGAGTAAATTAGTAAAAGGTGTGTAGGGATTAATAATATAGTATTGCTATCTATGTTAATGGCAAAAAGAAATTAAAAAAAAATATAATTGGGGTGTTAGAAGCCTTTTGGAAGTTAAAATATCTATAAAATAAAGAACTTTGTTGTCAAGTAAGTGACAAAAAAGAGAAGTAGGATTGCTAGAAACCTTTTGGTGAGTTACACTCTTTCCACCTATTTTAAGATTCATTTTCTTCTTTATCAAATTGAAACTAAATGATAAGTGTCATGACAACTGGTGAAATTTGTTTTGGCGAATCAAGTCATTCACCAAGATATATCCTCTAATGAATAAAATAAAAAATTAATCTTTATGTAATCATTTTCATGTTCATGGTACATAAGGAAGATGTGCAAAAAGTTTGCGATAAGGAAAATTGTGGGACAATGTGGTTTATACTTTTCTTAGCTCCTTTATAGGCTTTTGCCTCGAGTCTTTCATAGGAACTCCTATGAGTGTTATTTAGCAGAAATTCGAGATCGCTACCTTTTTTATTTTTTGGCTTGTAACTTGTTTATGATTTTGTTGTAGTTTAACAGGGTATCTTATCCAATCAAATTGCACTCATTGCTTTTTACTTTCAAAATATCTTTTTTTTAGGGTTTAGGGCAAGACATGACAACGTTGTAGCTATTCTAATTATTGGAGGATGGTATCTTGACTTCATTCTTAACAAGTCTTCTATTATTAATTTTTAGCAGCATAGTATGAATACAATGAAAGAAGTCTCTATTTGTCTCTATGGTATATAAAATTTATGTGTTAGAAAAGAAGATGAAGGCTGAAAAAGTCAAAATTAAATTTTGTTAAGTTAGAATTTACCTTCTTTGGATATATATATATATATATATATATGCTTTTTGGACGCTAGCATTATAAGCTAGTATTTCTTTTTTTCCACAGGAGTCTCGCAAACGATTTGACAAAGCTATTTATGCTTATGATCAGGTATTCTGAATTGAACTGTTTACTGTTGAAAACTTAATGGTTGAACACTGAAATTCTTGGTGGCGTGATGTAATGACAATAATTGATGGTTGTTATATGCATGGAAGAACTCAACTACATATTTGCCAACAGAAATTCCTATGTAGTCTCACTTTCTCACACATGCATGATAAATGTGCTGACGATTGTTTTTCTTCTTCTTCCTTACTTCTGCTGGGAAAAAAAAGAACAAAAAAAAAGGAAGATGCTGATGCTGTTTTTCCAATAAAGTAGGGGAAGTTCCTTCTTTTATTTTAAACTCTTTCAGTGCTGAAGTTTTCGATCTAATGCATTGTCCATTTAAAGACCTTCATACTATGTATGGTGCATCTTATCCAAAGGGAACATGCTTTTTCACTATACTGGAAGTTTGTATGGTGCATTTTGTCCACGTAGGGCAGCTTGTAAAGTTTGTAATTTTAGGGTTCCATGATGATAAGAATGGATAGGAATTTAAGAATTGAGGCTGTGAAGGGGTTGGTTTACAATATAACTAAATACCGCCATCAGGTTCTAGGAGTCACACCTAGAACACCTTGGGACTCACACCTAAGTTTCCAAAGTAATCACACCTATGGAGAAAATTGTTTCACACAATGCAAGACTAAAATTTTCATCCTTTCATTAAAAAAAGTTTTTGTTCCCCTTCGAGTGTGATTTTCTGCTAGCATTATGCTTTTTTTTCTATAAAGTTATTTTTATAGCTTTCAGAAATTTTCTACTATTTTATGTGCCATGTGGCCTTTACACAAATAGTTAATGCTTGTTTGGTTGAGCTTTTAGACCCCATTCTTAGTGTTGGAATGCTCAATTACTCAAATAAAGTGTTTAATTTAGTAAAAAACCAATGCAACTTTTGACTTTTAAATGTTACGATAGCTTTAGAGAAAATATGATATTTCCAATTATAAGATTAAAAGCTGACTGATATATTGGTTGTCATGTATACAAAAAAGTATTAGACCATCATAGACATAGTTTCTAAGTTGTTAGACACTTTATAATCCTTTGTGAATGTTGACTATTAATTGTTGGGCTACTAACCTCTTGCTGCTGATAGCTAATTATCAACTGCCAAACGCAGAGTATTGATTACTTTAATTGACCCTTACAACCCGTTTGGTACATAGGATTGCTTAGTCAAGCTATAGGATTAGTCATTAAGCTCATGTTTGGTTCAAAAAATTAAGTATGGCGTAGTAATCCCAAAGGCTTACTAAACCCATGGAATGAGTCTTAACTAATACCCACCTCTCCCATGTCTTTACTAATCCCTTTCTAATGTGATTAGTAATCCCTATGTTTATAAAATTGAAAACCTTAAACTAGCTTTACTATTTTACTTTTTTTTTTTCCAAAAATAGCCTTATTTTAGTATAAGACAAAGAATATTTAAGTAATTTACTTATTAAACTAATTTATCCAATTACTTAAACTCTTATACAAAAGATGAGATTACAAATTTAGATTAGCTAATACTAGGATTGAAATTTTTATACCAAATAAGGGTTAGTTTAACTAATTCTATAGCTTAATTAACCCAGTATTAACACTAATCTTATTGCTTAAGCAATCCACGAACCAAACGGGTAGTCTTTTATCTTTACATCATGTCTCTGATGTTATAGACGATATAGAATTTAATCCTCAACATAATGTCACCTCTAAACTCAAATTATTTCAATTAAAGAACTTACCATTTTTTTTTTAATTTTCTTTGAATTAGGTTTCATTTGACAAATGTAGCTTAGGGCTTAAAAATCCATAAAAGCATAATATGAAGTTTGGCTTTCATTTATTTGTTTAGTATTATGCACAAAATCTTATAAAAGAGTGTTGTGTATGGCTCATATACACAGTAAGTGGACAGATACTAGAGCGCAGCGTAGCGTACGGTACAGGGGTAATTTTGTAAAATTCTACCGTACATGTTATATATATAAATAGAATGTGTATTGTAACCTAAGTTGGTATTATTAATAAGAAAACCTAGTCGCTCTGCTCCCAAGAACATAGGCACATTGTCGAATCTCGTTAAATCTTATGTTCTCTGTGTTCTTGTTGTTTTATTACATTTTCTTGTTATTTTTCATTATTTCTCAACAAAGAGGTTTGCACAATAATTGTTTTAACTGAAATTCATGTATGAATTATTTGTGGTTATTAGACTTTAGTGCACAATTTTGTGTAATAGTTTTTATTTGGCACCTAAGGTTGAGAAATACGTTTTTCTTTTAATCAATTGAAAGCTTTAAGGTACTCATACCTAATATTGTATTTTTGGCAGTCATGTGAGAAGTTTGTATCTTTGAAGAAAAATACTCGAGGAGACATCATTGAAGAACTAGAAGAGGTATTATCTGTATCAGTACAACATTATATTTTTTTAATATCTTTTTATCCTAATTAACATTTTTTACCATAGTTTATTTATGTCATAAATGGTGCAATAATTTTAATACATCCTATTTTATATATGATGAAAACAAATGAGAAGCTGTAAGTTAAATCTTGCTAAAAAGCCTATCATCTATTTTGTTTCAGTTTTCTTATGTTTGTGTGTCAATTTTTAGTGAACTAAGTGTTGCCTATGGGTGGGATTTGTTCTATAAGCATTAGTTGTTGGAACGACACTTTTACAAATTTCATTTTGTTCACAAATTGGACTTTTAATCTTCGTGGATGGTATATTTTGCTTTGCTCTCAAAGCTATACTCTATGACAATAGGACTTGATGAAACTGCTAAAAAATTTGCTAAAGCCACTTATTCGTCTATTTAATGCAAGTTCTATAGGTGTTGTTAGATGTATAAAACAATTCTTGGGACTCTTGCCTAGAAATTTAGACTTTAAGTTGATTAGTTTTTTAACGTAATAGTATTACCCCTTAGAAAAAAAGGTTTGAAATTTACATTTTGGTCCCATCTTTTTAACAAAAAATTTTGGTGCTAGATAAGATGGCTTTATGTTTGTCATTGTTTTAATTTGGGGATTTGTTAGAGATACAAAACTATTTTTTGGATGCTCATCTAAACTCGAGCTTCCAAGTTGATTGATTCCTTAACCATTACATGACATACAAACCTGATTTAGATGCTTAAGTAGCCAACTATTCTTACCAAAATATCACTTCTCTTAAAGTTTGTCTTTTTTCATTTTTAGATCATCCTTCCCCCTCGTCTCCCTCCTCCACACTTGTTCAAGCCACAACGTTAAATATACACTTGTGTAGAATTTTGATCCAATTTAAGGGTTAGGATGCTAAAAACATTATTACCATAACCCACTTGATTTGGCAACAAAGAATTATATATTGTGTTGGAACCTCTTAATTTATAATGGACACCACCTTTCATGAAAGGCAACTTTTTTTTCTTGCCAATTTATATAGGTTCAAACAAATTAGAACTAATTACAATTAACAATTTCTCGATGGGAGTAAAAGAGAGCAAGATAATTCTCCTAATGCCTACTTAAGTATCTAGGTTCCATTTTTTAGAAGGATGGGATGATAGTGACATAACCTATTGATATAAAAGCAAGATGGTTGAAATGGAGAAGTGCTATAGGGTCTTATGTGAGAAGAAGATATCAAACAAAGTGAAGGGAAAGTTTTACAGAGCGATAGTTAAACCAACTATGTTACACTGGAATGAGTGTTAGGCAACTAAAGTTTAATACATTCATAGGATGAATGTGGTATAAATGGGATGTTGAGATGGATGTGTAGTCACACAAGATTGGACAAGATAAGAAATGAAATCATCCAACAGAAAGTGCATGTAGTGCGCAATGGAGTGAAAATAAAGAAAGGACTTTTAAGATAGTTTAGACACGTACTACATAGACCCTCAGAGGCCCTAATTTGAAAATGTGATAGTTTAGTAGTATAAAATAGGAAGATGGGTGGAGGTAGACCTAGGATCATGTAAAGAGAGATAGTGTCGAGGATCTGAAATCACTCTGATAGTATGCTAGTTGTAATTGCTATAATTAAGGGATTTGATAGGATGATTTTGTAGGTCTATATGATGGTTGTACATTTCCTTATTTAGATGTAGAAATCGGTATATATACCTTTGTACTAAAAATATGAGAAAGACATGAAAATTGCAATAAATCTTTCATCTTAAATCTTCTTTTTTCTCTCTTCTCTTTTGAAAATTGTTATGTATGGCTCATATACACAGTTAGTGGAAAAATGCTGGAGCAGAGCATAGCGAAAACATCTGTCCTTAGGAGGTTTCTCAGTTTAATTATGGGGTTACGGTTTAAGTGGGTTGGGGGTGCTAAGGCAACACCCTCGTAGTATGGTACAGGGGTAATTTTGTAAAATATTACTGTACAACTTCAACTTATGTATATATATATACATACATATATTGTAACCCTAAGTTTTGACACCTAATAAGAAAATTCAGCCGCTTTGCTCCCGTAGACGTAGGCACATTGCCGAATCTTGTTAAATATGTGTTCTTTTGTTTTCTTCTATTTCTCTTACTATTTTTCATCATTTCTCAACAATTAGTATCAGAGCTGTGTTGCTGAGATGGCTCTAACCTTTAGTGCGAAATTCGAAGTAGGAAAGTTCAATGGAACTGATAATTTCGGATTGTGGCAAACACTAGTAAGAGATTTGTTGGTGCAACAAGGAATCTTAAAAGCGTTGCGTGAAAAGAAACTAGAAGGAATGGACGAGTTTGATTGGAAAGAATTGCAGCAACAGGCAATAGGAACCATACGGTTATTTTGGCAAACGAAATTATGTACCAAGTCATGGATTTGAAGTCTCTACGAAAGATTTGGAAGAAATTGGAGAGTTGCTATATGTCCAAATCACTCATGAACAAATTGTATTTGAAGCAAAGGTTGTATGGGCTGAAGATGCAAGATGGTTCGGATTTGGCTCAACACATCAATATCTTCACTTAGATAGTCATGGATTTGGTGAGAGTTGATGTGAAGATTGAGGATGAAGATAAAGCAATGATACTGTTGTGTTCTTTACCATCTTCCTACAAACACATAGTGACGAGCCTTACATATGGGAAAGAAACGATTCTTGATTCAGGGTGCTCCCATCACATGACACCTAACAAGGAGTAGTTTACATCTTACAAGTCAAGAAATTTTGGTTGTATTTATTTAGGTGATGATAAACCTTATACTGTTGCTGGTATAAGAGCAATCAAAATTCAGATGCATGATGGTATTGTTAGGAACTTATGTAATGTTAGGCATATAACAGAATTCAAAAAAGAATATGATTTCCTTAGGCACCTTACAGTCTAATGGTTTTACTTATAAAACTGATGGTGAAAGTTGCACCAGAGTAAGTAAGGGTGAGCTGACTATGATAAAAGAGATGAAAACTGCAAGGAACATCTATAAACTGTTAGGGAATATAGTTGTAAGTGAAGTTGCATCTATTGAGTCAAATGATGATAGTACATAACTCTGACACATATTTAGGTCATCTTAATGAACATGGAATGACTGAATTATATAAAAGAGGTTTCTTAAAGGGTGTTAAAAGTTGCAAATTAGATTTATGCAAAGTTTGTGTGCTTGGAAAATAGTCTAGAGTTAGATTCACGACCGGTAGCCCTAAACTGAGGGAATCCTTGATTTTGTGCATTCCGATGTATGGGGGCCAACCAAAGAATTGTCATTGGGTAGGTCTCAATATTTTGTTATTTTTACTGATGATTTTTCTAGAAAAGTTCGGGGTGTATTTCTACAAAAATTTGAAGTATTTGTTAATTTCAAGTAGTGGAAAGCAGTGGTGGAAAACTAGACGGGCAGAAAGATCAAATATTTGAGATATGACAATGGTATAGAGTATACAAATTCACAGTTTCAGAAATTTTGTGAGCAGCATGGTATTCAAAGGAATTTTTCAGTTCATAAAACACTATAGCAAAATGGTGTTGCAGAGAAGATTAACAAATCTATTACTGAAAGGGCAAGGTGCTTAAGGGTGAATGTAGGGCTTCCCAAGTATTTTTGGGCAGAGGCTATGAGTATGGCGTGCTACCTCATCAATAGATCACCACAGGCATCATTGGGAGGAAAAGTTGCAGAAGAGATATGGACAGATAATCCAGTTGACTTTGAAAAATTAAAAATTTTTTGTTGTCCTGCGTATGTGCATATATCCGGTAATGAAATATCTAAATTTGATCCAAAGTCAAAGAAGTGTATCTTCCTAAACTATTTAAAAGGTGTAAAAAGATACAAATTTTGGGATCCGATTACAAAGAAGATGGTGATCAGTAGGGATATAGTATTTGATGAGTTGTTTATGTTGCAGCATAATATTGACAAGGATATGCCATCAGTAGAAGATAACAACTCCAGTTCAAAGGTGTTGCAGGTGCATTTAGAATAGCAAGTTCAAAACAATGAAAGGGCCGAAAGGTCTAATTTAAGGCCTAGAAGTCCTAATTTAGGTGAATAGCAATGTTACTGTGTAGCTAGAGATAGAGAGATGCATCATTAAGCCTCCAAACAAGTTTGGGTTTGAATACTTAGCTTCTTTTGGTCTTTTCATGAGTAGTGCAGATCCAGCTACTTTTTATAAGGCTATGATTAGTCAAGAGAAAAATAGATGGATGGATTTTAGGATGGAGGTGATGGAGTCTTTGCATAAGAATCATACTTCGAAGCTTGCTTATCTTTCTAGAGGAGAGAAGACTATAGGGTGCAAATGGGTGTACAAGAGGAAACCAGCAGTATCAGAAAAAGAAGGGGAAAAGTTTAAGGCTCGGTTAGTAGAAAAAGGGTATTCACAGTAGAAGAGGATTGATTATGATGAAATTGTTTCTCATGTAGTTAGATATAATACCATCAAGGCAATGTTAGCATTGGTAGCCAGTTGGGATATGTACTTAGAGCATATGGATGTGAAAACTGCATTTCTTCATGGTGATCTTGAGGAG
Source organism: Triadica sebifera (assembly GCA_023653625.1). Taxonomy (NCBI): domain Eukaryota; kingdom Viridiplantae; phylum Streptophyta; class Magnoliopsida; order Malpighiales; family Euphorbiaceae; genus Triadica; species Triadica sebifera. Next base: position 34,784,502 of record CM042898.1, on the reverse strand, counting down.
TAGACTTACATAGAGCAACCATAAGGGTTCACTAAACCTGGATAGGAACACTTAGTTTGTAAATTGAGAAGATCATTGTATGGGTTGAAGCAATCTCCAAGACCGTGGTATAAGCGGTTTGAATCTTGGGATGGAGATTCGCAGAGACATAAGCTCTAGAAAATTGTGGTTATCTCAAGAGAGTTATGTTGAAAAGGTGCTAGATAGATTTGGTATGAGCAGTGCTAAGCTAGTAAGTACTCCATTAGCAAATCATTTCAAACTTTAATTTTATCAGTGCCCAAAATCATATAAGAAAATAGAAGATATGATTAAAGTTACATATGCAAGTGCAGTTGGCGGTTTAATGTATACAATGGTTTGTACCAGGCCTGATTGACTTATGTAGTTAGCCAAGTCATCAAATTTATGTTGAAACCAAGTAGACGACATTAGGAAGCAATCAATTGGTTTTTCAAGTATCTAAAGGGTACAATAGGTTATGGCATTATGTTTGGCAATCAGCAGGGTGATCCTTCAATTGTGGGGTATCTGGATTCAAATTATGTTGGTGATTTGGATGATAGAAGGTCTACAACGGGTTATGTGTTTACTTTTGTAGGACCTATATGTTGGAAATCAACTATTCAGTCTATAATGGCATTATCTACCTCTGAAGTTGAATATATGACAATAGTTGAAGCTGCTAAAAAAACTTTGTGGCTTACGAGGCTAGTAAAAGAACTGGGTATTGAGCAAGATGGAGTTCAATTACATTGTGATGGTCAGGGTGCCATTCATTTGGCCAAGAATCAGGTGTACCATGCTAGAACTAAGCATATTGATGTGAGATTTCACAAGATTAAAGAGTTGATTGCATATGGTCAGATATTGACTCAAGATTCATACTTCTAAGAATGCAGCTGATATGTGGACCAAGTCAGTTACTACTGACAAGTTCAAACATTGCTTGGACTTGTTAAATATTTCTAGATGCTAGAAAATCATGTTTAACCCCAACTCATTTGGTGTGTGAGAAACTTCAGGTTTATCTTCTAAGGAGCTTGATGATATTTGCCAAGGTGAAGATTGTTGTGTATGACTCGTATACACAGTTAGTGGATAGATGCTAAAGTGACAACATTTGTTCTTATGGGGGTTTCTTAGTTTAATTATGGGGTTACGGTTTAAGTGTGTTGGGGGTAACGCTCCTGCAGTACGGTATATGGGTGATTTTGTAAAATATTACCGTACAACTTATATATATATATATATATATATTGTAACCCTAAGTTTTGACACATCTAATAAGAAAACCTAACCGCTTTACTCCCAATGATGTAGGCACATTACCGAACCTCGTTAAATCTGTATTATTTTATTTTCTTCTATTTTTCTTCTTCTTCTTCATTATTTCTCAACATATTACACACAATATTGAAAAGTTTTAGCCTTGAACATAAGGATTTGGAGGCAAAGGATCCATATAGCCAACCCCAACTGGTATGGGATTAAGGCTTAGTTGTTATTGTTGTAGTTGCATTCATGATAATTTAGCCAATTTAGTGAGAGAGAACAAAACATAAGTGTAAACCTTGCACAGTTCTCTCAATTAGTAACCACAATATTCTTTTTATGCATTTGTAATGCTAGTAAACATCTGTATATTTTATTTTTAAGAATATTATCATAAATTTTTCTAGGAATTGATTAATTGGAATTAATAACATATATTAATAGGAACCAATAAATAAGAACCATTAATAAGTTTAGTAAAAACAATTAATACTACTACATTAGTTTTATAACGAAATAGAAATCATATTTCTTCTTCCTTTCTATAGTTTTGTAGGATTTACATATTCATTACAACTCTTATCCAATGAGTTGGCAATCTTATGGGTTAGGCTAAAATTGATAAAACTAAGAGTATTGAATAAAACTTGAAAGTATGCAAAGGTTTGGTTACTAGCCCTTTCATGCTTATATGGAAAAATTCATTTCTAGGTCTTTAAACTATAACAAATTATTTGACTAAGTCTATCCTTTTATTGTGTTTAATTTGATCTCTAAACTATCATTTTTATTTAAATATCCTTAGACATTTATTTATATTAACTCTAGGTTAAGTTATAACAAGACAGACGGCAATGATACGCACGCATCGTCAATTTGCACTTCTGTTTTCTAATTTAATAATTTTTAATGCATAAATTATTTTATTTATTAAAAAAAAGTAAAAAAAATTAAAAATCCTTAAAAAATATATAATCACTTTAATCTCAATCTTTATTCATCATCAAACATGATATCCTACTCAATCCTTGCCAAAACCATGAAGCTGAGAGTCCAATGTTGATTGTTTCCAACTGTGTAAATCACGGTTAGTTTACCTGGTGTCGGAGAGTTAGCAAACTAATGTATGTGAAGTAGTAGAAAGGGCCACTAATGAAGTAGAAACAAATATAGAAATGGTGGGTTGAGGAGCTAGAACAAAAGAAGGCTAAGGTGCAGGAAAAGAAGGCTAAGGAGCTAGAGCTAAAGTTGTCACACTAACATTGATCATCAATTTTTAACCAACAGCACAATGGCCAAAAAAACTGTAGATGAAATAATGCTCACAATGCCGTTAGTGATGATATTTACAGGGCTAGGTTAAATATTATTATTATTAACATCGTTTATTGAAAATATTAGGGCTGCACAATAATTAATCAAACTTAATCGATCTAATTCAATCAAAACCGAAAATTATAATTTAAATGGTTTAATGGATGTTTATAGTTTTAAAATTTTTATAAACTGATTTTTTAGTTTGGTTTTGGATTAAAAAAATATAAATCCAATAAAACTAAACCGAACCAATAATATAGGCTATCTTTTAATATATATATATAATGCACTAATACTAATAATTTTCTAGTTTTCTAAAATTATAGACTCTTATATTACTTACACTCTTCAACTTCCTTTGGAACACTATGATTGAGCAAAAATTTACTTTATCAATTTACTTTAAAGTAGTATTCTAAATTTTATATTTTGAATGATATTCATATTGTTATTTTGATAATGGTTTTAAGTTAATATTTGTCAAATTTTTATGATATTTTAATTTTTTTTATTTTATTAATATATTTATTTATTAAACATACTAAATCGACTATCCAAACCGAATCCAAATGGCATTGGTTTGGATATTTTTAGTAGTACTTGATTTGGTTAGAAGTTGGTGTTTAAAAACCGATTTTATTGGTTTGGTTATAAATTTTTGTTTTAAATCGACCAAACTGAACCATAAACGCCGCTAGAAAATATTAATATTTTATTCTTACGATTTAAATTGGACTTAGAGATGAAGTATATAAATATTTAAGGATAAAATTAAATAAGAATAATATTTTTTTAGGTAAAATAAAAAATTATATTTTAAGAATTTAATTAAACGCAATAAAATAGTAAGGACTGAGTCAAATAACTCGTTGTAGTTTAAGGACTTATAAATAGGTTTTGTCTTGCATATTGCTACAATTTCTTTGTCATTGTTTCAATTGCAACTTTATTCTATTTGAAATGGGTTATGTGTGTTTCATCTCTTTTCTTTTTTTAACAGGGTTTGCAGAACTCGAAGTCAGCTTTTGAGAGAAGCCGCTTTAATCTAGTGGGCATATGTGAATTCATGTGTAGCCTTACTACTTAATGTTCTTTTTGTTTTCTTCTTGCTCTAATGAACCCGTATCTTTGGTTTTAAGGGATTCAGGCTAATGCACTTGTGAATATTGAAGCAAAAAAGAAATACGAGTTTCTAGAATCTATAAGTGCAATTATGGATGCTCATCTGAGATATTTTAAGCTGGTATTAGGCAACAACTTTATTTTATACGCATTCAATTCTATTGCCTTTGTGTGACTAAATAGACGTTCTTTGTCCATTTTTAGGGGTATGACTTGTTTAGCCAAATGGAGCCATTTATTCACCAGGTGAGAATGTGGTTTAATTTGAACTAATCTTGTATTATCTCTTCAATGTGCATGTATATATATACTTGGAACTTAAAAATTATGTTCAAATTCTGTCTTGGTATTGTTTCATACAACCATCCTTGCTGCATTCTTTCTACTATTCCTTTCTTTTCTTCACAACCTTCATTGTTGTGTTTTCCTCTTATATTCTTATGTCACTTTGCAGCCTTAATTGGTGCAATAATCATATCTACCGCAAGTATCTTTGCTGTATAATTAATTATCGCCTCCTTCCTTTGCTTTTTGTGTTTTATCGCATCAACTGTTTCAAATATTTTTTAGCACAAAGGAGGCTTAATAGCAAAGAAAATGAGGGATTTGTTGAAAATGTTGCAAAAACAGCCTAAAACAAGTACTAATGCCTTAGCATTCTCAGATATCTCTTCTCAATCTTCTCCAATTTCCTTTTTTTCATGCTTTCAATACTTCCAATAAGTTTTTCCATTGATTCGTTGACTCATGAGCTACCGACCACACGGCCTACTCCTTACATAGATTTACCTCATATGTTTAAATTGGAGAGCAGTTTCGAGATGTTTTCACTAAAGCTCTGAATGGAGCTCGAGTTTCTTACATATGTAATAAGTTGGGCATGATCAATATCTATGCTCCAACTTGAGGGAGAGTATTGTGATATTGTAAGATATTAGCTAGCTGTAAATATTCATAATTAGCTTGATTTATGTGAGTAGCTTAATTAGCGTGATTTGCTTCCTATTTTGTAATCAATAGGGTTGCATATATCACCTATCATTATCAATGAGAAATCATCAAATTTTCCAAATTCCTTGTTGATTACGGTGATAGAAAAAATAACTATAGCTAATGGATCAGTTACAACCAGTGTTATTAAAACCGGACCGGCCGGTTCAACCGGTTTAACAGGGAACCGGTCCTAAAACCGGGCTGGTTTAGGGTATTAAACCGAAGGTATTTTAAACAGGTGGAAAAAATGGTCACCCGGCCGGTTGGACCAGAATCCGTGTGAACCGGTTGGTTTTTAACCAGTTCGATCTGCTGGCATATAATCAAAAATTGCACTAAATGGGAGTCAAACCTACACCATTACTACAACTTCACAAATATTCCACCGTTAGTCCACTCCTCAAGTTGTGTTAATATTCCATTTCATTTTATATTAATAATTTTTAAAATCATTTGACTGTTAAAATCGAGAAAAATATATACTATAATGCAGTTTTTTATAAATTATTTTCCACTTTGATTTTAAAAATTAAAATACATAAATTAATTAATTAATTTTATTGTATATTAAATTAATAATTATAAATATTAATTATATTCGAAAATATTTTTTAATATAATTATATATTAATTTAAATTGTGAATATTTATTACTAATACATGACTATGTGTTAATTTAATTATTCAATAAATTATTAACATTATTTAAGAAAAATATATATATATATATATATATATATATAGTAAATTTGAATTCAAATATTTGTATTTTCATTATTAACATATATTACGATAAAATTTTCAAATATATACAAATTATTTTTTAAATTATTTTATTTATATCAAAAAATATTTTACATGAGAAATTAATGCATGTTGAATATTATTTTTTAGAAATCATTATTCATTATGATTTTTGAAAAATTAAAGAATATACAAATAAATCAATTTTATTATTTTTAAAATAATATATATAAATATGTATATTATTACAATTGAAAAATATCTTTGAATATATCTATTAATTTAAATTTGAATATTTAATATTTTTAACATACTATTGTGTATTTTTCACATTTTACTACATATAAAACATGATAAATATTATAATTTCTAAAAAATTTCATTTTGACCGGTTCGATCCCAGTTCAACCCCGGTTGAACCTTTAACCCTTGACCCTCTACCTTTTCCGGTTCGTTGACCGGGCCAGGTTTGATAACATTGGTTACAACCATAGCTAGCCAAGCATATGTATTTTAGTGATTACCTTACACATAAAAAAATGTACTTCACATTTCTAAGTTGTGCACAAACCTTATCGCAAGATAAAAGTTAATAGTCAACTCTAATTAAAATGTTATTTCTTATCCTTCCCCTTGTGTATTTCAAGAAAAGAAAACTAATAGGATGAGTAGATGTGCTAGGGAAAGGTTTGGTCTTTAGTCTCTTGAATACTCAAGTAAACAATAGAGCTAAGAGTTTGTCCTCTGTAACTCTTCTTTCTGAGATATTAGAGTCTAAGAAAAATAAAAGGTTTAATACATGTGTAGCCCCTTATAGTTGTCACGATTGGTCATTTTGCCCTTATATTTATCATGTATTTTAGTGATTACCTTACACATAAAAAAATGTACTTCACATTTCTAAGTTGTGCACAAACCTTATCTCAAGATAAAAGTTAATAGTCAACTCTAATTAAAATGTTATTTCTTATCCTTCCCCTTGTGTATTTCAAGAAAAGAAAACTAATAGGATGAGTAGATGTGCTAGGGAAAGGTATGGTCTTTAGTCTCTTGAATACTCAAGTAAACAATAGAGCTAAGAGTTTGTCCTCTGTAACTCTTCTTTCTGAGATATTAGAGTCTAAGAAAAATAAAAGGTTTAATACATGTGTAGCCCCTTATAGTTGTCACGATTGGTCATTTTGCCCTTATATTTATCATGATTGTAACAAAAAAAAAAAAAGAGTATAGGAGGTAATGTGTACAAAAAATGAGTAGAGGAGGCAAAGTGACCAATTGTGATAAGTACAGAGGGCTCCACAAGTCATAGGGCTAAATAAAATTTGGCTATATCATCTTCATTTGGGGTCATCCATCTTTAAGTAGTCTTAAATTAATGTTTCCCTCTCTAGTCAAAGGTGTCACCATTGACAAATTTCATTATGTGAACTCACTAAGCATAAACATGCTTCCTTTGCAATCTATGATACTAGATTTTTCAAATCCTTTTACTTTAATGGCTTAATACATACTTCGCCCTATGTACATCTCTGTTTTTGCCATTTTGGCCCTTCTACTTGTTTTTAGTCCACTTTTCCCTCTGAACCTCCTTTTTGGTTCAACTGGCCCTTTAAAAATTTAAATTTCCATTACAACACGCTCCTTGTTGCTTAAAGAACACCGAAAAGGGTAAAACATGTTTTCACGTGCGATCATGTGCATTTAGTTACCAATAAAATTTAGACATGTGGTATATGTTGGTCTAGGGATGGCAACGGGTACGGATTTCGCGGGTACCCGAGTCTATCCGAACCCGTTTAAACCCTAATAGGTAATTCTATTAGGGTTTTGGGACGGGTTTGGGTAGCAATACTTAAACCTGTCATGGGTTTGGGTATGGTACGGGTAGAGGCCTTTGGGTATATATATATTATGCAATTTATTCTATTTTAATTTATTGAATATAATGATATAATTAATTATTTTTCATATATTTTTATAGATTGATGAATTACAAATGTAATGGGAGTTTAAAATTTGAAATATAATTTTTCTATCATAATGAACAATATTTAATTTTATTGTTATTTTTGGACAATTTGATGAATTATTTTAATTTGAAAGTGTTGAATTAGATTTTATGTTTTATTTTATTTTTATTTGATTTTATAGTGATTTATGGTAGATTATTTATATATTTTTAAATTTTTAATTATTGAATTAGTTTGAATTTTATTTTATTTTAAATTTTTTAATGATAAACGGATAATTATTCGGATTTGGGTATTAATCGGTTAATGTTAATTGGGTTTGGGACGGATATAGGTATTAATATTATAATTTAAAACGGATTCGGGTATGTATATATATGATTGAATTCGGATTCGGGTAGGGCAATTTTCGCGGGAACCCACCCGTTGCCATCTCTATGTTGGTCCATGTGGAATTTAGCATTTAATATTTTTTTTACTGTTAGAAAATAATGAAAAAAAAATTTAACCTAAAATCAACATCAACGTTATTGGGGACACAGTATTGGGCAATGGTTTGTCTTGGTTGAACTAAAGGAGGAGCCAGAAGATCTGGGGAAAGAGAGGGATATGTATTATTATAGAACAAAAATGGTGCTTAATGAGAAAAGCTGCAGCTGATTGTGTGATATTTGTGCTGGCAGTAGTTGGTTGTGCTATGATAGTAGAAAGAAGGTACTTGGGGGAAAACCTTTGACTTAGTAAGGCTGAATGTTGTGTTATATGAACAAATATGAAAATATGTTTTGCGAATTAAAAGATAAAATTCCCAATTTACGTAGTCCATTAGTGAATACTTCGTTAGGCCTGTGCAATACATGTATTTAATTAACTAGACTTCGTGCAGTTCAATTAGTTTAAGCGATGTCCCAAGAAGCCTTATTATTTAAATGACCTACTTTACATGCATCGATGTATGTCTTGTCACCATATATTTTTATCCTATGGGTGATGGATTGGCATGTTTACAAGCTTGTCGCAAAATCTTACCTTTTTTCAGTCATTAAATTGGAGCAAGCTTGGCATTTCTTTCTTCAAGAAAGCATAGTTTCTCAAAAAATGAATTACTTTTCCTCGTGCAGGTTTTAACTTATGCACAACAATCAAAAGAACTGGCTATTACTGAACAAGATAAACTTGCAAAACGGATTCAGGAATTCAGGACCCAGGATGAGTTTGACAGCAATAATGCTTCTAGTAATACAGAACCTTTAACAAGCTCTGATGGCATCCATGTTGTTGGTATGAGCTCTTATAAAAACATAGAAGCAATTATGCAGTCCACTGCAAACGGAGAAGTAAGAAATTGGTTTCCCTTAATAGTATCTTTTTTTTTCTCAAATCATCTGACTGTAAAGAATGCTCTTCTCGTCACTGCGTCTGATTCCCTGTTTTTTTTCCTTTCATTTACATATAATTTTTGCAATTCCTTGAGCTTGATGAGAATTTTGTGATCAAAGAGTGGAACAATATAACACTGTTGTTCAACTCAGTAGATGTTTTACCACAGAATACACTAGTTGTTCTACCCTAATGTCTATCTCTCTCCCTGCTTCTGAATTTTTACCCTTGCAAAATTTTAAAAACATCATAAATGATCAGTTATGCATGTTCTTATGGTAACTGTATGCTGCTTTTATTGAGATTGAATTGCATGCTTGACCTTTGATCAGCTCCAAATATCATTCCATCTTTGATATGAAAAACTTCTGATCCTGTACTCACAATATGTGCCTTGGAATTTTTTGAACATGTACGCTGAGCCCATTCACAACCAAATGGAAAAGACAGTGAGAACAAATGTTTGGTACAAACCAATTTTGTTGCCCCACTGCTTCTCATGCTAGATACCACTTTGTATATGTCCTTTTTTACACCACCATTAAGCTTCTGCCATTTTTTCCTAAATAATGGAAAAAAATGGTATTTTCTCTCCAATGTTTTCCATTATTCACTTAATAATAATAATACATTCATCTTTCAGTCAACAGCAGCTAGTTTTTCATGCATTTGTTGTTCGATCGGTTTTGTTCATTTTGCAGCTTGTAAGATGAGTACAAGTATCTTGTACAGATTATGTATTTACATGTTATTATGATTATTAAATTAAGTTAATATGATTTTTTTTTCCATCAAGCACCATCTTTTCTAGTTATAGGAAAAAAAAAAAGTTATTGAGATAGGGAGCAAAATAACTGCATCGAGTATTGTCTTACTTGTATCTGCTTTGCCCAATTTTTAGGTCCTGACAATAAAACAAGGATATCTACTAAAACGTTCTTCTGGTTTGAGATCAGATTGGAAGAGAAGGTTCTTCGTACTAGACAGTCAAGGGACTTTGTACTATTACAAGAATAAGGGTAACAAACCTATGGTATGTTTACCTTTTTAACCAACTATCATCAATCCATTTTAGTTACAAAAATTTGGGATGTTCCTTTGTGCCTGCAAAATCTCGCAGGTTTGATTTGATTTATAGCATAATTGGGACCATTTTTTCAGAGGCTAAACTGTAAAATTGCAGCATTTACAAATGACTCGATATAGTGACCGTTGTAATAGCTGGCATATGCACTTAGTTGTTTCATTTAGTATTCATCGAGTCCTTGGCTTTATTAACTTTGCAATTTGTTCATTCCCTTCGATTTCCTTTTTTCTTGTTATTGACTGCATTTTTTCCTGAATTTAGCATATGTGTAGATTTGATTTACAATGCCAAGCAATCTAAGACTTTTTCTGTCATTCTCATGCAGGACCTTCAACACCTTCCAATTTCTTTTATGCAACTTATATCTTCTGTGATAATTGTTGTAACCAATCTTTTCATTTGCATCGACCTTCATTTGGTTTATATATTTTATTCAATTTTGTGTAATTGATTTCATTGGATGTCTGTGATCCACTTTTCAGAAAATAAGAATATTAATGGAAGTACTGGTAAAACTTTGCCTAGAAATTATTGACTGTGCTGAGATCAGACATAGTCCGTGCTAAACCTAGATAAAGCAAGGCTGCATCATGTGACAAAGGCTAAAGAACTGATCTGGATCTAGATAAATTACTGTTAGGCTCCCTTTGGTTGACTTGGTGGGCTAAAATTGGGTAAAAACAATAAAGGATGCAACATTTTTAATGAAGATGACATCCTAATGTGATGTTGAATGGAAAAGAATCCTATTTTGGAGATATGTCTAGGTAAAGAAGCTTATCCAAGGCATCCCTTGTATAGCTGTACATGATCTGCCAGTGTTGATTGGTCCTCAAATTGATGTGACATGAGCAAGGGCCTTTCATTTTCATTGCAATGGACGAATGTGGACAACAAAAATTGGTACATCAAAATGTAATTGTTTATACATATGCACTATTGGGCCAGTAGATCAAAAGTTTGATAGAGCTAATGGACACAATGAGTAGATGATTCCAAAGAGAGGGTTTCTGACAAAACTCTGTTTTGATGACTGTATGGAGCTTGAATTTGTTTCTCATATTGAACAACTGTTTATGCATCTGATAATGTATTTACCATAATTTTTCTATTTGTGCCTATCTCCATTTATGTACAAATTGGATTATGCACTTGGATATATGGAGGAAATAATTATAATAAAAATTCTGGAATCCAGTTTAGTTTTAGCATTGATGCAAGTTCAAATCAATGTTTCTGTTAATCAGGGCTTCCAATATCGCTCAACTACCTCAAATGATCATAACAGTAGCGTCTTTGCTAGATTTCGTTCAAGGCATAACAGGGCCTTTTCACTAAGTGAAGGAAGTCTAGGTTGCCGTATTATTGATCTCTGCACTTCGACGTTAAAGATGGACACAGAGGACTCTGATTTACGTCTATGCTTCAGAGTGATATCCCCATTGAAAACATACACATTGCAGGTTATGTATTTATTTGCTATAAAAAAAAAAATTTTGTTCTTCATTACATGAGGCAGTTACTTTGTAGATGACAAACTCATGTATTCATCTTGGTTGTAGGTCTAGTGGCAAATTCTAATGTGCAAGGTTGCAAGCTGAGGATAATAGGCACTTAACTATGTTACATTGTTACTTAAATTCTATTGACATCAACATGGAAAATAAATTGGATTGGCTAAGGAAGCAAAATATTCTAGAGGCACAATGGAAATGACAAAAATATGAAGGGATATTGGAGTACTTAGAACAGGGACTATATTTAGATGGTTTTTCTAGCAATATTCAGTTACTACTGCTGACTATTTCAGTTGTTACTTGTTAGTGTCAATTAGTGATGCAAACAATCACCAGCAATAAGCAAAATTCCTTACTTTTTTCCTTCTATTTCCTTAACACTGGAAAACATGAGAAATTGATAAAATACATTTTCCACAATGTTTGTCCTTTGAGAACTACCTTTGGTGCATCTCCACCATTCCACTTTTTTAAACTGTTATAATAAAATTATAAATATACAGTACCTTTTACAGCTGTTGCATCATAGTGGTATCTGACATAAATGGAATTATAGAAAATAGTATTTATATCTGCAAATTAATCCCTTGTTAAATATGTTTTTTATTTAGGTTAAATTATGAATATGTACTCCTTTGTAGGAAATTATTTGATTTGTTTGTCTTTCCTCCTTTTTTTTTCAGGCTGAGAATGGAGCTGATAGAATGGACTGGGTAAATAAGATTACTGGAGTAATTGCATCACTTTTAAACTTTCATCTCCTACAACAGGTTGTTCTCTGCAATGTTTTAATGCTCTTATATCTATTGAAATTTGATGCTTATAGGTTTTATTTAAATAAATGTCATGCTACTTCTGCAGCCACATCCAAGAACGAAACATGTGGAACATGAGAGAACAGGTGGTACTCCATGTGTTGTTCAACAACTAGATAGTCACTTGCACTTAGAAGAGGACATGAAAATTAGTAGAGCTGATTGTGGTTCTTTGATTCTGAGAGAAATTCCTGGAAATGGTCTGTGCGCTGAGTGCAGTGCTCCTGAACCTGATTGGGCATCTCTTAATCTTGGTATTTTGTTGTGCATTGAGTGCTCAGGTGTTCATCGGAATCTTGGTGTCCATATATCAAAGGTGCACTATCTTTTTGAATTCGAAGTTTTGAATTCGAAGTCCATGCTTTGTTAGTTTTGGGTTAACGATAATTAGCATGAAGAAGTTGTTAGTCTCTCTACAAGTGCAAAGGTCATGTGAGAATGGGACAACATATGAACTTGGGGTACTTTGAAAAGATAAGATATAAGACTCCATTTCCATCTCAATCAAACTTCTAGACTGGGGAGCCAAACAACTACTGCAGAAAAAGAAAAGAAAATCATTATTAAAGATGATTAGATTTACCTCAACATCTCTTCTTTATATATATATATAGTCAATTATGGCCCAAAAAAAAAAAATTTTCAATAATCAAATGGTTATATTTGAAATGAAGACGATTCTTATGTTCTATGTTCAATTGAAAGGAGTGATTCCTTTCTCATATTTTAGAAAAATCTCCATAGCGCAGGCTTATACAGTCCATTGCGGAATATAAACCCTAGTTTTTAAATTAAATATTTTGAATATTCTAGTTATGCCCTAGGCTTAGGCATCAAACCCTCTGCATGTTTGTACCTTTAGAATTTTCAGGAGAGTGTGGGTGAGTGTGGTAATAGTGATTTCTGCACTCTGGTATTACTGGTTTTGAAGTACATAAAAATTCTTTACTTGGTGATAAAACGACTGAACAAGAAAAAAAAAATTTATAGTACATTCATTGTCGTTATTTTGGTTTAGGGTTTTTAGAATCTATGTTTTCTGTATTATTTCTACAGGTGAGATCTTTAACATTAGATGTGAAGGTTTGGGAACCTACAGTCTTGGACTTATTCCGGGCTCTTGGTAATGCCTATTGTAACTCTATATGGGAAGCATTGCTTCTGCCAACAAATGAGAGGTAAGACTTCGTGAATTACATATAATTTTTTATCAAGCTTTCTAAATGTTTATGAGGACTGATAAAATTCAAAATTTAGTTTCTTTTGTAACTTACAAGTCAATTTTGAAAAAGTCCAGAGACAATTAATAAAATTTTAAACGGTTATAGAAATCCTGAGGTCTTGGACTTTATTGGTCATTAGCTCTTTAATCAGCTTTGAATAATTTAAGAAACTATTGAATGTCCTGATTTCCTTGAAAGAGTAGCTAAGCCGATGCTAATCTGTTTAATCATTGAAGTCTAGAGACAGTGAATAAATTTTTAAATGATTATAGAAATCCTGAGGTCTTGGATTTGATTGTTCATTAGCTCTTTAAACAGCTTTGAATGTTTCAGATTGTAAAATTTTGCATGTGGTTTATGGGTGTCATGTTAATGATTCATTGCAAATTTACTTAACAAAAGCTGAAACTGCTTACACGACAAAATTTGCGGCTAATACTTTTCACACTTTTACATTCCAATGCTCTATATTGCGTAATACTTCTTTTTTTAGGCTGTTTAAGTATTGTATGGGTAAAGTGTGTTTGTTTTCCATTGTCGAGATTACTTAACCTCTTCACATATCAGTTTCATCTTTTAGGTATAGTGCTGATTAGGTTTCAGATGTTCAATTGCTTATATTTAGGACATAATTTATTTGAGTTAAAATAAGTGACAACAAAATAACAAAGGTAGAGAAGACAAATTTTGCATGGTTTAATGCTAGCCTACATTTACAGGTGAATGAGGGCTAAAAATCCTCTAACTGAAGTGTTATAAGAACAAAAGGACAGACACAATCAAACCTTGAACAACCAATCTGCTCACCTCTCCAAAAATTACACCAGTAAGATTATAAGAATATTAACATACACTTTTTCGCTAATCTGCAACTCCTTCTCATAAGAAAATCTTGTAAAATTCCACCTTCCTGGCCTACCATCTGCCCATTTTGTTAAATAAGAGAGATCATACACATCAGAATAGTACGGCACCCTTCCTCATGGTAGGAGGCTTACGTGTATCCTTCATTTGTCGGTTATGTTGAAACTCTTTAATTGCTGATGCCATAATCTGATAATTTTTCATGAAAGCCTATTTAATAAATAAATTACATTTGACATCTGAATTTGGAGTTTATGGTTTGCGAATATCAATAAATATTTTATAGACTAACCAATTTTAATCATTTATTCCTGGCTACTGGTTGGAGCTCATGAGATGACGAAATAACAGCCTTTTATAGAAAAATCAACTTGTATTATGTAGACACTAAATGTTGACTGTCTTTTATAAGGCATTAGGTTTTATCAATTTTTGCTCAATGAAAATGGAGTTCAATCTGGTTATGATGATTTAGTCAATGGTAAATGTTTCATTCAGTTTTTGTCTATTATGATGTGTACACTAGTGGTGTCAAATCATTTATAAAATATATATTTTTAGGTACTTTTACTATTCTACTGCCTTACAGTTCTTGCTGAATGTAATAATTCCATGCAGAGTTGATGAATTGAATGCTATCGCATCATCAATTAAAAAACCATGCCCAAAAGATGCTATTTACCAAAAAGAGAAATATATTCAGGAAAAGGTATTTAGTAAAATTCTTGCTCGCTTGCATGATTATGTTATTTTTCTATGTAATATCAATTTTTCTTTGCAATCATTTTGCAAGTCATAATAAATCTTATTGAAATTTCTTATAGGCATTAAAATATGCAATTGCTTTGTACTTTAATCAATAAATTAGTTAATTGTGTTAGGTTCTATTTAATCCTTTTTTCTTCCACAACCCAAAGATTATGACAGTTCTGTTGTAATTTACATCAAAATCTTCAATCCTGTACTTTAAATCATGGGCTTTTTTATTGGAGCGCTGTACTTATTATGTAGTTATTTATCAAATACTTAGGGCAAAAGGAAGTAGTCACATTTTTGTTATCTGCGGATGACATAATTGACTAGGAATGACTTGGTTGAGAGGAGGAAGCTGAGGAAAAAAAAATAAAAATAGCTCAAGAATTTGAAATCAAGGATCTTGGAAGACTACAATACTTTTGGGGTATTGAGGTAGTTTGCTCAAAAGAGAGGATAATTCTTCCTCACTGAAAGTACGTCTTGATTTACTTTGGTTGTCTAGGACGCAAACCATCTACTCTACAAGGCCTGATAATGAATTGCTTGTCTCATACGAGGCCTGATAATGTATATGCTGGGAGTGTAATCAGTTAATTCATGCATGATCTAGGAAAAGAAGATATGCAAGCTATTTAGAGAATTCTCCATTACACATGGAAATGAAATTTTGTTTGACCAAACAATGAGCTCACAGTGAAAGCCTGCATAGATGTGGATTTTGCAGTTTCATTGTAAATTATTATACATTTCTCAGAGGCAATCTTAGACATGGCAAAGCAAGAAACAAGTTGTGGTGTCAAGTTCAAGTGCTGAAGCTGAATTTAGAGCCATATGTGAACTATTATTGCTTATCTTAGATGACTTGGAATTTGGAATTGTATTATGATAATAAATCTGCAATTGGTACTGGACACAACCCAGTCCAGTATGACAGAGCCAAACATATGGAGATAGAAAGAAAGTTCATAATTTAAAGCTGGTGTTATCATTATCCCCTACATCAATCAGATGAACATATTACAGCTGTGCTAACTGAGGGGTTGCCTACTCAAATTTTTGGAGAATTGTTTAGTGAGCGAGGATTACTGGACATTCATTCACCAGCTTGAAGGGAGTATTAATCATTCTTGAGATTTATTAGAGTATATAGAATACGTTTTCCTTATATTTTTCCTTATTTGACAGATTTAGTTTTGTTTCATTTTCTATTTATTCTCCCTATTCTTTAGGAGATATTCTTTCATTGTATAAATTTATGCTTCTATATATAGGGTTTAGGTTCCCTTCCATATAAATCCGAAACATCTAAAATGACCAGAAACTTGGATATCTCATTGTTTAATCATAAAATGAGAACTAATATAATCATAATCAAGTATCATTATCTCATTTTTTCTTTAAAAAAATCAATTATCTCATTGTTTAATCATAAAATGAAAACTAATATAATCATAATCAAGTATCATTAAATTTTAAATCAAGCCCTTTTTTCGCTCCTTTGTATTAGTATGTATTTAGTGTACATTGGAAAGGAGTGAATTTGCAAAATCTGAGACTAACTTTTGTTGCTTTATGCTAGTATGTTGAAAAATTGCTAGTCATCCGAGAACCAAGTGAGTCTAGCAATTCATACACCTCAGGCATCTGGCACGCTGTCAAGACAAACAATTTGCGGGAAGTCTATCGCTATATAGTGTTTTCAGATGTAAACATTGTCAATACAACCTTTGATGAAGTTGTCGGAATGGAGTTGTTTCACCATGTCAATGATTCACAAAATCCCAAGTTGATTTCTCATACAACAGAAAAGAAACAATATGATCCAGCATCCTGTCAGAGAATCATGGATTCCAAGGATCCAGGAAGCTGTTTTCAAGGTTGTTCACTATTGCATCTAGCATGCCACAATGGGGACCCTGTGATGCTTGAACTGTTGCTGCAGTTCGGTGCTGATGCAAATTTGTGTGACTTCCATGGACGAACTCCTTTGCACCATTGCATTTCCAAAGGGCACTATTCACTGGCAAAGTTTCTTCTTCGAAGGTAATACATTGCATTTTAAAAACTCATCTTTGTGAAATGCGAAATATGGAGAAAAGACAACTGTGGTTTCATGATAACCCTCAATTATCACACTTATCATAATGCAACTTGGACAAAATAATTATTATGATATTTTCCTTGGTGCGACCTGGAGAAATTGCTCTGATGTTATTTTGTTCCTCTTTGGGATGGCTATATTTATTCATGACTGTTGGAGTTTGAGAAGAGAAAACAAAGAAAAGAAAAGAAAAGAAACAATAACAGTTTCTGCAAATTATGCAGCAAACAGAAAACAACAAATTCTCATTCACGAAACAGAAATTTTTTTCTTTTTCTTATTCATTTTCTACATAATACTCCATACAACAACTCCTTTCACAACTCACACGTTTCTACTACAAAATGGCTGCTTATATAGCAGCAAATACAAGGTAGTCATGTTTTTTTCACCTAATAGCCAAACTAGTACATGCACCATACCTTGCAGCTAGTAGTCTTTAATATCTAAACAAAATCTCACTAGTTTTGCCAATAATCTCAGCAATCTCAATGTTCCCCCTTGCTGATTTTTTTCTTAGCTATAATTATTGAATCACTATTTCTTCAAGTAGCTTTAGTATTTTTCTTTTTTGAGAACACCATATAAATTCTTCAACTCTTTTTGTTGCTTTATCGAGCACCGAAAAAAAAAAAGGAATATACAAGCATGGCTCTTGGCCTAAAGAACATCATCTTTCTTAAAGTTTTCAGTTAATGGGCATGTTGGTCCTTCATTCAATTTTTTTTATTCTTTTTACAATTTATAGACATGCAGGTCTTCATTTTTCATAGTTCATAAATCCAAGAGATTTTTTCATTTCAACTTACCAAAGAACTAATTTTTTCACCCTTAAAGATGGGTAGCTTGACAATGACATAAACTTGATAAAGCCATGCTTCATCTCTCGAAACAACAGCTGTAAAACATAAATTTGGATTTTAAAAAGACGAGTGCTCTCTACCTTCTCTATATTACCTTCCCTTCCAGTCCTCGTACTTTTAATGATATGGGACTCACATGAGGAAAAAATAGGGGTGTGTGTTATCCAAAGGATGGAAAAGGTATTTATTATTTCTCTTTAAAAAAAATCCCTCTAGGATCATTTGGGCTCAACCAATTTTCTGCAACTCAAAATCATTTTTTACCAAAATTTATGCTACTAAAAAAACATTTCTCAACAGATTTTTGATGAAAAAGAACTTTTAATCACAATCTTTAAGATCATTTTAGTTCTGATACCACTTGGAGTTTGAGAGAAGAAAACAAACAGGAATGGTTTCTGCAAATTATGCTGCAAACAGATAACAAAAAACTCTCATTCACAAAACAAATGTTTTTTTTTCTTTTTCTTCTTCATTTTCTACATATACTTTTGTACAAGTCCTCTCACAATTCACACGTTTCTACTACATAATGGCTGCTTATATAAGTCGAGAAAGTCATTGTTTTTCCACCGAACACTCAAACTAGTACAAACACCATACCCGGCTGTTAACAGTCTTCAATACCTAAACAAAATTTCATTAGTTTACCAAAAATCTCAGCAATCTCAACACTCTCAAAAACAAGTATTGGAATCACCGTTCGTCATGTCTAACGATCTTAGAAGACTTTCCACCTTAATCCACACATTCGCATATGTACACACACACACACATATTCATTTAGCAATATGTTTTTTCACATTTCAACATTCATCATGATGAATCATAGCATTGTAGAACCATTGAACTAACTTGAAACTGTGCAAATACATATCACAATTGTCATGGCCTTGATCTTTCGAGTGACATTCACACACTTCCAAGTTTTCATGGCCTTCTTCATCCACATGTCTATCAATATTCTATACCTTGCCTTTCAATTGCTGTTCATTTAATATTTGCTTGCTAAAATGGAGAAAAGTTTTGAAGCTATATATATATATATATATATATATATATATATAACTTGTTGCTAGTAAAATTTCATAATCTCTATCTATTGATGATCTACACTGTACAAATTTATTGCTTTTTACATTTTTGTTCGCTACTGTTAGATATTGAATTGTTGGATCTCAAACAGCATTTGTTTCTCTTTTCCTATTTTTGCCGGATAGCTTTCTTTATATTGTCGTCTACTAAAAGTACTAATTGTGCAGAGGTGCATCCCCATCGATGAGAGATGGTGGAGGACTAAGTGCACTGGAAAGGGCAATGGAGATAGGAGCTATAACAGATGAAGAATTATTCATCATGCTAGCCGAATGCTAGTGAAACATAGACAAACTCAATGAGCAATGCTTGCTTAGTGCCTCGTGCTGACCATCCATTATTTCTGTATTGAAGAAGCTGAAGAACAATTAAAAAACCTACTTGTTTAGGTTGGGAAGTTTCTAAGTGGTCACATTGATTGCCAATTTATGCATTTACATCTACGAAAGTCATTAAACTTTTTATTGTGTGGACCAAAGAAAATTCTGCGATTCCTTATGATTCTAATACACTTAGACCGCTTTTACAATTTCATTAAGTTTCTATAAATGATATAAAACATAGTTTTGAATTGTGCAAAGCAATTTGTATTCATTCTCATCATGAGGTGGCGGTTTACCCTATGGTGAATGGCCATCTCACCTTATGGTGAATGTCAACAGTTCGAGAGCACTTATATCCAAGTTCTGAATTTAGCGGACGCAAACAATAGCAACCGTTTGTTCCGGTTCATCACTTTGATCTTGCTGGTGGCGTAAAGCTTGTTTTCCATGTCCGTACTATTGCTATACAAACTTACTGCGTTAACACTAGTTGTTCGCAACAGAAGAATGTAAATAGCAAGTCATATATAATTGGCAGGATCTGCGTTATTGTCGGTTTAATTTTCGGCAAATGCATCTGGAAGAGTCTCGATGCAATTAGCTAACTTTTATTTGTTTTGCGAAATATATATACACACGCACAAACATGCACATAGGCACACAACTTACATTTCTTTTTGTCAGTTTAGCCTTACAAGAATAAAATCATGCGTCTTATGCTAACTAGATGGAAAAATAGTTTTAACTTAATTTTAGATACTATTTTCCTAATGTCACTTATAAGTAACGAGCAACAAAATTCTTTTATTTTCCTATTTTTCATTATTTCTCGTTTTCACCTTATCAAAACAAAGAACCCTTAATCTTCAAAAGAAAAAACCCATAATATATTCCTCCAATTTCTCCAAGATAATACTAATAGAAGAATCATAAACGAAGTATCTTATTTTGTTGCTAGGAATGTGATGTAAGAAAAATAAGAGAGGCAGGAATGAAAAACGTAGAAAAGATGGGAGAAAAATTAGATTTTACTAGATTCTGGCATCAAAGATATCATTGACAGGAAAATGAGTGTCCAATAATTTGTGTTATAAGCATTGAGATGATTATCTCTTTTTTTTTTTTTCTTTTGGTGTCCAAATCAATAATTTCGAGGGCATTTAGGCACAACTAAAGACGCGTACCTGCTGATGCTTTGAGGGAGCTTTTAGCCTGCATCGATCTCCCTGTTAGGTTGCACAAACTCCATGACTGAATATCTTGGGTTTGAGGGTACTCTAGGTTGCCCTAGATTAGCAAAGTGGTATGGTGAATTAGACTTGTATCATGGCAATTCATTCACTAATTAGTAAAAATGGGTGCTGACTATTTTCTATATATTATCTATTGGCTTTACCATCATTTAAATTACATATGTTGTCACTAAATCTCAAATCGGCAAAATAGAAAAGAGATTCTAAGACGAATGTAAGAACTTGAACCTGAATTAGTCCTAACCTTAGAAAGAAATGAGAAATAAAAAGAAATTTATAAATTTATGTCTCAACTGCTAGTAATAATCTGAGTTAATCATTTTAGACCGCGTGATTTGACCGTTTACAAATTGATGCAATTCAGTTAATCATAAGTTGTTACATCGTACTCTCTATTTTTGCAAACACATCAAGCATTGCTAACGACATCTAGCAATAATTCACTCCTCCCAATACGATAATCAATATCACACCTTTTAGCAAAAGGCAGCAACCGACTTGTGATCATTTTCAATAAGTGTGATAATGGCGTAAGTTGTCATTGATTGGAAAGCAACTTGTGATATCACCTAACGAACATGCACAAAGCGTCGCCCTTGATCGCTCATATAAATATGTTTCAATGTCTTTTCGTAAGTCAATTATAAGTGTTAAATATAAATATACATGTGTGGTTTAGTTACAAATATTTGACAAATTATTTCTTGTAATCATTATATGTATCTCAATAATTGACACCTCAAGTTCCGAAATTATGCAAATTCCTATTCATATAAACTTATTTGTTAGGTTCATTTTCACATTCTTCGAGGAAGTTGACTGTTATTTGTAAAATATCTCATATCGGTAAAATGAGTGGGTTGATATCAGATTATGAGGCATGTGGACACTCTTCTCCTTTGAACCGATTTTTGGGAGTAAATTCTACTCATTTACCACGTAACAATTATATCAGAGCAGTTCATTCATTGGACGGGTCAATTGTAGGAGGTCTACTACCCTGTTAAGAGAAAATGAGATTCACAAAGTGACAAGGTCCGTAAAGTTACCGTAGACGGTGATCCTAAGGGGAATAGATTCTTACATGTAAAATATCTCACATTGGTAATTAAGTAAGCTGATACCATATTATAAGGCATATGGATACTCTCTTCCTTTAAACCGGTTTTTATAAGTGAATTCTATCTATTTACTATGTAACAATGACACCTTAAAACCCATACTTGGCATATAATGGTGGCTTGCACCTGGCCTAGCTTCTTATTATTTTCGAACAAACTCCAAACAATTCTTTGTTTCACCATCGTCAAAGCATCCAAGTACAGATTGAGAAAATAAGAGATCAATCACAGTCCAAGTGTTCCCCTTAAGCTGCCATTTATCCGTAAAGAGTGAAAGGCTAAAAGCTTGGCCCAGGCCACCTAAATCCAAAGGATAACAAATTACCAATGCAATTGCAACCAAGTGAAACTTTGACCCCAAAGAAAATAAAGGACCTCTCACCATCGTCACAAAACTAGAAAAAGAAAATTACCTTGGACACTGCAAATAATAACATTTAAATGAGTTGCACTATCAACCATACAAATACACTGAATTTTTATTTTTTAAAAAAGAGCGAGAGAGAGAGAGACGTGTGCAAATAGTGATACAAAAATTCAATACATATCCTTGTTTCGACAGGGCGTAAAAAAATTACGAATCGCATTCCACTTAGATTGATAAAAACCGTAGAATAAACATTCATGCGAAAAGCATTATAAGGCCTTATCTAAAACATATTTTTCTTCCATCTTTTCAATGACAAAACAGTCGAAGCAAGCTTTTGTAAGTCAACTGTTGGAAACAAATTTGGGTAAAGCACGTATGTTCCTTACATTGAAGAAACCACCACTAACTTTGAAAACTGAGTTTGACCTCCACTCACCATATCTACCCTTTTTCCTCTTCTACAAAAAATGTTTGTCGTGCAATATATCTAGCATCAGTATGATCAACAAAGATAATTAGCTAAGAGATATCTGTACTTTCATGCAAAGATAATTAGATGTGTGCAACAAAATTTCTGGATTGAGGACAGCAATCGACAACAGCCATGTAAGAAATTTACTTCATCCCGTGATACATATTCAGACAAACGGGCTTTGAGCACAACACGAATCAGCTTAAGAGACATGAAGCCTGAAGCACAATACATGTCTCAAGCTCAAGTGACATAATGAGCCAAAAAGAAGCGAAGGACTAAAGTATAGGAGTAAATAGGTGCTGGTTTGCCAGAAGTT
This sequence comes from Triadica sebifera, assembly GCA_023653625.1. Taxonomy (NCBI): domain Eukaryota; kingdom Viridiplantae; phylum Streptophyta; class Magnoliopsida; order Malpighiales; family Euphorbiaceae; genus Triadica; species Triadica sebifera. The sequence goes on along the minus strand of CM042898.1, from coordinate 34,761,522 downwards.
CTGCAGTAGTATTATTCTGCAATGCCTGATTCCATTTTCTGGACTGGAGGAGCAGTAACCACTGGCAACTTCAGACCTGCAGGGATAGAGTCAGAAGCCCTTTCACGAATCTCCCTGTACTCTTGGCAATTAGTACATAAATGGCAGAAAAAAGTGTGAAATGAAGTCGCCACAAGGTGCTTCCTGCATAAGTGAACAACATTTCGTACCATTAGATTTATTGAAGAACAAAAATTTTACTGTCACCATTTGAAGTTTTAGCTCATAAAGACAGAAGCAAACTTTCTAGAATATAAAATGATAAGTAAAAATTGAAATAATATAGCTTTAGTGTTGCCAATATGTTAGCCTATATAGACAGGAAATTTTCCTAGAACATAAACATGAAACGAAAATCATAGAGATGTTGCTTCATCTCTTGTCTGGACAATGAGAAAACTTAAAACATTTTCTCCAGCACTGCCTCTATTCACTAAATCCCAACTTATAGGTACCCACAGCTTAGCCCGGCAGTAGGTCAGATAACAACTTGACAAAGTCTCAAGTTTGAATCCGAGCCCTTCTTTGCAAAAACAATAAAAATAAAAGGAAGAAGAAGAAAGAAAGAAAGAAAGAGATACTCCTACAGGCCTTTACAAGAGCATGTTCTATAAACACGATCAACTTTCCTTAATCTGCATTCATATAATAATTCTCTAAGAAAAATTGATCCCCTCACATCTTCATATTATCATTAAAGAAAACAAGATTTCTATTTTAAAATATTCCAAACTGTCCTACATCAGCAGCTCAAGAATAAATCTCACTCATTGTCATCGCTTAACTTATTATTGACAATAAAGTTCAATTTGCTGCTTTTAAAATGGTAATGTTATATAACATAAAGTCGCCGGAACCTAACCTTGGCCAAATATTTGCCAGACTGCTAACTTGCCATCTGGATTGGAAATTTTTTTTTTACATAATTTTATAGTTTCAGCAGGCCAACCAGACATTTTTCTCTTTTATCTCCATTTTTTTTCATTGTGTCACAAAGTGAAGAGAGAAAGAGTTGAGAGAGGGTGAAAAGAGAAACAAAATTGGAGCTAGCCTACCGAAATATTAAAACATATTTAAAAATTTCAGGGCAATGCCAAGGGAATATTTTTCCATGACTTTATTATTACATAGGATATAGTTCAATTATTTTAAGTGATAAATTAAATTTAGGAACAAAAATGGACATCAGTAATAGCGAATGAAGTTTAACAGCAATTCAAAGTAGGGAAGAGATGGAACAGAATCCAGCGACAAATAGAACCTTCACAGCAGCGGGGAGAACAGAACATTTTTTCAATTTCATCAGATTCCAACAATAAAATAGCTATACCTGCAAATTATACTTTTCTCTGAGTGCCCTGAGGTAACCACAAGCATAACATGCAACAAAGCATCCAGGTAATCCCAACAAAATGCCATCAGTCATGCAACAACATAGAGTATTTACAAGAGCCCACAAAATGAAATGGGTCATGCACGATCCAATCAAAGTTCCAGAGCAAAAAATTCTGCATTCTTCCCAAACAAGTAGCAAGGACAAAAGAGACCCACAAAACCTATACATAAATAAAACAGTAGTAATTAATAATTTTTTGTTTAGATAATGATAGATTTACATTTGCCAAAAAATTTCCTTCAGAATGAACACATAGTAACAGTATTATATAAATCATCAAATAAACAACTAATCTTGATAACGTCAAGTTTTGGAGAAGAAGCTAAGAAACTGAGACTTTTATGGTCTAAATTTCATATAAGATCTTATTTGTGACATTGTTGAGTACTTTCTTGTTAAGAGCCCCATATCAATGCCAATATAGTAAATTATGTGTTAGACCAAAATTTAACAACTTCAAGACTTAGGAGGCATTTCTGAAATTTTTCAGCTGTCCCATATTGGGTTGCCTGAGATTTTTCTATTTCATGTTCATGTTGGCTTGGGAAAACACAAGTCCTTTTAATTTTCAATATGAACGAAAACCTTCAAGCTTTAGAAATTAAATCTCAAAAGTCTAGGATTACTTTGACACTATAGCATAGCATCAATCATCAAAACAATTGTTGTTGATTCAGATTGTGCAATGCAATTCCATCCCAGATCCGATGCTTAAGGAAGATCGTGTGATGCAATTCCATCCTAGATTCAACAACTAAGGAATTCTATTCTGTAAACTCTTCTTCAAGTTTTCAATCAAATTCCATTTTTTTCATGTTGAAAATTATTCTCTAATTAGATAAACTTGAGACTTTCAAAATTCTCCAAAATAAACGATAAATTTGTAAATTATAAAACTTTTAATCAATAAATTACTGTAAATCCAAATATAATTTCAATGAATTAATAAGTTTTAAAACGATTAACCATAAGGCGCTAGTAGAAAAGTCATCACCCTGAATTCATCGTGTACCAACTAAGGTTGTACATGGATCCTGGATCTTACCGAACTGAACCGAAAAATCGAAAAAAAAAATCCAGAACCGAACTGTATTGTTGACTTTTCTACTAGAACCGAACTGTATTGTACCGTTGACTATAATTTTGACGATCTATATCTTTTAGTGATATCTGTATCGAGAACTGTATTGAATTGTATCGAATTATTTTATAACCGAACTGTATTGAAAGAACTGATATTTAAATATTTATAATTTTACTATATATAATAATTTATAAGAATGAAATAATTTATATCATTATACAAATATAATATAACTTAAACTTTTAATTCAATATACTTTAATCCATAAAATTATATTATAATAAAATTTATATGATATTTATAATAGTAAGGAATTCAAATAATTGAAAATTTTAAATGCTAAAATTTTGTGATGATTGTGTAGAAAATTAAATCCATAACCTTCATGTAAGTTTAAAATAAGTTTATTATTAATATAATCAACTATCTTTGTTATTAATATATAAATAAAAAAATTATTTATAATATATTGCTAATTTCATTTTTTACTATAAATTTTTTTTATCACTAATTATATTTTTTAGCATTTATAATTTATTTTAATTGTATTATATAATAAATCTACATTATATTAATTATTTGGTAAATTAATTTAAGTGAATCAATTATAAAGTAACTTAATTTATAATAAATGTACTTTAATTATATAATAAATCAATATAAATTATGATTTGTTCTAATTATATTATAAGATTTTTTGTCAAAATAATTATATTATTTTAAATTTAAATACTAATATATATTATATTATTAAATAAAAAATATATAATTGATATATTTAATAAATTTATATGTTTATATACTTTATAATTAGTGAAAATATTATAGTTATATATATATATAGTCATAAACTTACATATTTTATAATTATATACTTATAATTATATATTTATCTTTATACTTATGAGTTTATATATCTAATAATTTAAAATAATATTAAATGCATACTAAGTCGTTTGCAAGAGTCAATTGATTTTTTTCCCATTGTTCCAGATAAGGTAATCCTAAGAGAGTCGTTAACTCTAATTATTGTCTATATACGATCTATAAGAAATCTAACTAACTGTTCATTTTACCTCATTTACATTATTGACAACTCATTTTTGTCTCAGTAGAGTATTTTAATATAAGTCACTTGTTATATGATTTTTTTATTAAATAATTGTATTATATTTAGTTTTTGTACTAATCTAAATTATATTAATAAATAAAATATATGTATAATTGATTATATATTTAATAAACTTATATATTTATATATTTTATAATTAATGTGCACACTATATATATATATATATATATATATATATATATATATATATTAAAAATAAATAATGACAAACATATATACTTAATACTTATACTTTATATTATATATTTATACTTATATGCTTATACTTATACTTTTGAGTTTATATACCTAATAATTTAAATTTTAAATATTACTATATATATATATATATTATATTTTTTTATCAAAAAAATTATATTATATTAAACTTACATACTGAATAATATGTATAATTGATATATTTAATAAGTTTATAAGTTTATATCAGTAAATATATTATAAGTTTATATCATTTATATTTAGTTTTTAAGTAACTTCCAACTCGTGGTATCTGCTTTGACGGTGTACCTAAATAACCATTAAATTTCTAATTGGTTACCGAACCAATATAAATTACTAAATTTAAATAAAAATTAAATTATTTATTTAATTTTTTCTAAATATTTTTCTACCGGTCTTATTTCACGCTATACACTACTAACGCGAATTTTCCAAATTAATTAAATTTTTCTCTTCTCTTCTAATGTTTTTTCAATTTATTTACTTTTTCCTTCATATTTTTATTTTCTATTTTTTCCCCCAAAAATCTATTTCCAACTCAAAATTTTCTATTAATTCAATAAATAATCTAAAAATTTCAACTAAATTTCTATAATTACTATGACCCATTATCTTCCATTTTTCATCATCAATTTCACCAAAATTACATTCAATAATTTCCAATAAAATTTTCAATAATTATGCCAAAAATCTAAAAATTCACCAAAATTTCTATTAAAATTTTCTCTCATTCCAAAAATTAATTTACATATATCTCCATTATCATCATTTTAAGGCACAAATCATTCAAAATATTTTTTTCTAAAATTTGGCTATAATTATGGAAAATTTTCAATAATTCCATAAAAATTCCTAAAAATTATTCTTATTAATTTTTCATCATATTCATCATCCTCAAATCTCATTCTATTTATTTTCTATTTTTATCTAATTGATCGTTTATTATGAGCATTTTTATGTGATGATTGCGGATTTTTTATAATACTATTAAATACTAAATTTAGATTTTATTCACTTTTTATTTAGTTCAAAATATCTGAGTACTGGATTGTATTGTATTATTTAGTACCGAAAGAACCGAAGAACCGTACCGAATTGTCCCGAATTTTCAAGATAATACAATACGGAGATTTTTTATTTTCAATACAATACAAAATTTATATTTTTAAATATCCAAATTTTCAAGATAATATCGAAAATTTTTTAATTTCCGAATTTGACCAGAACTTGTACCAACCAAATCCCTGAGAAATAGCACGAGTCATTATTAATTTATTCTAAAATTTCATAATTTGTTGCTCTCGACCCTTACAAGTTTCTCTCTCTCCTCTCTATGCAAAATTATTCCTGTTCTTCTTCTGGTATCTTAAATTGCCGATCAAGTTGAAGTAACCTAGTCATTTTCCTGCCAGAGATTCATCTTAATTTTCCGATTTCTGCACTGGCGAGTGAATTTTAACAGCGAATTGAATGAATATATATCTCGTTTTTGCATACGTTGGTTTCTAATTTATGTTATCAGCAAATAACTGATCGTTTGCCGTCTTCTGCTTCCCTGTCTAACAATTGGGAAACCGAACGATGGTTGAGGGGAGCACGCGGCGATTACCTACGTGGTTGGCGGTCGTTGATGAAGACAAAAAGACGAATGAGAAGAAGAAGAAGAAGAAGAAGACGACGACGGTGGAGGAAAAGAAGCTTGAAGCAGAGCTTGAAGAAAACCCAAATTTGCCTAGGAATTCACTTTCTCTTGCAAAAAATGAAACCCAAAGGACAAAAAACTATGTTCTTCAACATAAAGCTGATGATAGTCTTAGCAGAAGCGGTGGGAAAAAACGAAAAGCTCAAAATGCTGTCTTTGGAATTCATGGGGAGATCCACAACCCATCTACCAGCGATGACCACATCCTGGACGATAACGGAAACGTCTTGACAGTTGAAGATCTTGTAAGCATTGCTCAGGAGGTGATTTTAATTCTCCTCAACTCTTGTTGCTTAAATATGGTACTCACTTTCTTTTTTTTTTCATTTTTCGATAGTTCATAGTGAAATTTGCATGTATATATTGCTCAGGAGGTGACTTTAATACTCCTCTACTCTTTGTTGTTTAGTGTGCAAATTGTATTTGTTGCTTAAATATGGTATCACAAACTTTTTGATTTTAGATAATTATAGTGGAATTTACGTGTATAATTACTCAGGAGGTGAACTTAATACTCCTCCAATTTTTGTTGTTTAATGAGTAAATTGTATTTGTTGCTTAAAGATGGTAGTCACAATTTTTTTTAGTTTTTGGTAAATATAGTGGACTTTGCGTGTAAACACTCCTTTACTCTTTTTCATTTAATGAGCAAATTGCAGTTGTTGCTTAAATATAATACTCATAAATCTATGATTTTTCAAAATTTTAGTGGAGTTCAGCATTCACATTTTCTGTATGCAGTACGTCAAGGACAATAAGGAATCAGAGCAAAATCTGCCATTAAGTGGAATATGTGAGTCATCCGCTAGGATAGATTTGGAAGGTTCCAGGAAGCAGCAATTGCCCAGTGGCGAAACCAGGGCTTCTTTTGGTTCAACAGTGAATTTGACTAGTGAACAAAGCTTCATTAGTTTTAGCAGGACGGGGGATCCTGCTCAGGACATGCTTGATCTATTTTTGGGTCCGTTGCTCAAGAAACCTCAAGAGAATGAAAAGAGAACTGGATTTGGCTCAAAGGATTTGGATATGGCCTATGAGTTAGAGAAGCAATGTCAAAATGATTCCAGTGAAGAAATGATTCCAGTAACTAAGAAGAAAAGCAGTCTCAAATACAAAGTACACTCAATACTTGACTGAATATGATGCCCAAAATACTTAATGTGCACCCAAGTTTTACAATGAAGCATAAATCTAGACATGGTGGTAAGCCTGTCCTGCATCTGTTTCCATGAACAATTTTTAGAAGTTTCATTTGTCACTTCTTCACTACAGATCATAATCCCTAGGTGTGTATTTCTGCTCCAGCATCTTGGGTTGGTCTATAGATTCAAGAACATAGTTTTAGGACTTAAGACTTCTGCAAAGTTATCAAATTCTGAGGTAATAAATGACATGCTTCTGTTTAGAAATTTTTTAAATAAATAATTTCAATGGACTGGACTGGATACCTAGTAGAGCTTGGCCTTTGCCTTTTGCCTATTCCAATATTGACTGATGGCCCAGTGTTTTAGAATTTTAAGATTCAGGGGGATGTTGATCTTTCTAGTTTTGGAGGAATGGTAATGTTCTGGATTTTAAATTGATATAGCTTATGTTTGAAGTCTTAATACAGAGACATAATTATTTAGTAGCCAATTCTAGGTTTGTTTGTGGATTTAGTTGTTCAAGTCCTTTAAAGATTAAGAGTTCAAGTATCTAGAGACTCAGGATTACTATGTGGCTATATAGCTGTGCTTTTAATGCTCACTTTTCAATGAAGTTGATCAATGAATAAGAAAGATTTTCTCCAGAAATTTGCTTAGCTATATTGTAGGATGGGATTGAACATTGGTGTAATGTCTCGATTGGATGTGATGTCTAAGGTGTTATAGAAGTGAAGTTTTATAATCTTCTTCTATTTAAGCTGTCAACCATGCTGATACTTTGGATACATTATCGTCAAAATCAGTCATAGTTCTTCCCTAACAATTTCTTCAAGCCATGCAACTCTTTTGACTCCTTACTTGTGTAGATTATTCAATTATTTAAATTTCAAATAATTCAATGGAGCTAGGTCATATGATTTTATTGTTTTTTTACTGTACCAAGAGAGTGAAAAAGTGAAATACAGTCTGTCCAATCAGGAAATTTTGAATAACTGAGATGTGGCAGGCTCTGAGTTGGACTTTCCAACTTGGGGTGTTTTGATAAGGAAGACTATGACTGGAACATGGCACACTTGAATGGTACTGCATCAGCAGTTAATAATTGCAACTTGGGATGCTTTGGCAAGGCAATACTAAGGCTTTCTTATCCAGTTTGGCGGAAAAAATTCTATCAGATTACCACTCATTTTAGAAGAAAGAGTTTTCCTTTTCAATTGATGAATGTTGGCCTTGTTTTGCGGTGTGCCCAAAAGAAGCGAAATTCAAGAATCATGAGTACTGATTTACCGATTGTGGATGAGCCTTGAACCTTCTTCAAGGCATGTGAGAGCAATAAAGCACGAAAACCATGTTAAAGACAAACCCTTGACAACAGAAAGTAGCTTTTGGATTAGGGAATTAAGTTTGTTGATACATGCAATGAAGTTTGTGTTTCGGGTAGGATGGTTTTGGAGCTAGAGTTCTCTTCCATTTTTTTAATAATTTTTAATTATTTAATTCACAACAATTAGAAGCTCTCAAGTCTGGAAGTAGAATATGGTTCTTCACATTTTCTTTCAGTTAGCTCGCTTAATGACTTAAAACTAAACATTATATCAAATGATGAGGCATTATTCGGTCTCTTAGCGACACAATACTGCATCGGTGTAATTTATTTAGGGTACTGACTGTATTAATTTATTTTCATGGTCTCTCTCTCTCTCTCTCTCTCTCAAATCCCATGACCAAGAGCATCCAAATTATTGAGATATTTTCTCCTTTCTTGTTTTGGTCCCTCTTTATAAAAGAGAAATTATTCCATATGTATTAATGTCTTGTGGCAAAACCTTCACACGAAGACAAGGTATAAATGCAGCAGGTAATCATGGTATAGTATAGATCCCTTGAACCACCAATCAGGAGTATTTCCATGGCTAACTGAACCGCTATGTGCCTATTCCTCTCAAGACTTGGAGTAGAGAGCGGAAATTTCTTTGATTTTGCATGTTTGGGTCAATAGTGAGTTAATATGAGCAAATGTGATGACTTGATGATTATGATCTCTCTTCGGTTTTTCCCCCTGTGGAGCCGAATTAGACTTGAATCGACGTAATTAATGACTTGAATCTGTTTCTTTCTTATGACTTTTATATTATTATCTACACTGAACAGAGATGACTTTTATGTATTGTCTGATTTGTATATTAGAGTAGAAATTTTGGAAGGTCTATTTTATGTCCAGTTTTCTTCACATCCTCTTGAACTTGTTTCCTATATTCTCCAGAAGTGAACTTTCTATACATGTAAGGCTCTCTGCAACTCCCTATAAAGGAGTCGTATGAAGGTCATAGAAAGTAGGCAAGTAAGTATCGCTCAATCTTTGTATTCACCGTCGCCTTGTGCTCTACACTGGTATAGACATCATTGCTCCATGCCTGACATCCGTGTTGGGTGAACAAATTAGTAGCGAATGAGCATCATCGCCTGTGTATGTGTGTGTGTATGTGTATGTGTGTGTATGTGTGTGCACAGTTGCATTATGTGTATTATCTCAATGACATTAGGTTCCCGGTGAAGAAGTTAGATTTATACCTGAAAAAGATCTCCAATGTTAACAATAAGGGCATCTTGATTAGGCTTTACAGCCACCCATTTGGAATCTTTCATGAGTTGAAGTCCACCAACTTCATCTTGATAAAGAATTGTTAGAAAATCACTCAGTGTGGGGCACTAGACCAAAAATCTCTGGAGATATCGGACAGTGTGGGTAGTGATTTAACAGCAGAAAGTAATTGCTTTCGTGGCAAACCTCTTCAAACACTGAACTTGGGTGAGCCAGGTTCTGTGCTACAACCCCTGCGAGCCACTTGGCTAGCTTTGACATTGCTGCTGCAACTTCCATCGTCACTTCCCTTTGATTTCATTACAATGTTAGTAGTTTCTAGAATTAAATTACTAATGATAGGCAACTGTAGACAATAAAATGATGTTTGTAATGCTTTTTCTAAGGATAATGTTTTCTATTTCAGGAGTGTATGGTATTGTTTCTGGATGTTAAAGAATATATATATTTAGAATTTTTTTAGTTTAATTGAATGATTTGTTTAATTTTTTTATAAACTGTTTTTCTGAAATTTATAGAAAAAATATCTATTTACATGATTATTTTTAAAAACAGTTTTGAAAATTTAAAACAATTAAAAATAAACTTTTTTTTTCAAAAAGTATTTTTTTCCAAATGCAATGTCAAATAAAATTTAAAACAGCTGGAGAATAAACACTATTTAAAAAATAAACATACAAGAATAATCAAATGAATAAATTTAAAATAGTTCAACTATTTATTTTGCATTATACAATAGAAACATACAAAATTGGATCAATTAATATATTTTTGAAATGTATTAACAATATTAATATATTTACAAAATAATAAATAGAACTCATTGAGTAATTTATAAGCTGAATTATCATTTTTGCTAATTCTTTTTTTATTTTTGTTATCATTATATTGAAAAGTAAAAAAAGATGTTGCATGCCTATAAATTTGAGTTTGTCTTTTCTTAATTCTAATTTGAGCACCATTTTTGGTTTTGCATGTGCCTTCAAAATATGTTATAAGTACTTTCAGTTTTAAATTTATATGTTTATACATAATAATTGAATACAATATTAAATGACATATCATTTGTTTGAATTTTTTTGAAATGAATTTGAAATATGTCGGATATTCAAATTTTTGCTTCCAACCCTTAAACTAGATTTGACAACACTATTGGATCTGGACCCAGTTATTCACCACTCTCATTTATTTGACTTTGTTCAGTTAGAATTTTAAACTCGTCCTTCTCATTCAAATTTCCAATAAATTTTTCCAAATCAATATTTTTACTGAAAAAATTGCTCCATCCATTATGATTTGTCATTTTTTATGATTAAATTTTGTGAAAAAATTGGAGAATATTAAAAAAAACATTGCAGAGAAAGAAGAATTGTAAGATTAAGAAAAAATTGAGAATTAAAAAATTTAAAGAAATTTTTAGATTATGTAGAGAGTATAATTAGAAAGAAATTAGGGAATATATGTTGAGAGAATTAAAATTGAATTGTAGTGAGATTAAGACAAATTGAGATTGTGTAAGAATTTAAATAAATTTGGTATTTATAAAGAAAAAAATTGAAATTGTAATTCCAATAATACTCATAAAATATAGACATTATTTCTCTGCTATAAATGGTATTTTTATTTTTTCATTGTATTTATATTTTAATATATGTAATTATTTAAATAAATTAAAATTAAAAAAGGGGTGGGTGCAGTGCACAAAACTGCTGCAGGGTAGTGGGGCAAGGGAGAGTAACAGTCTTATTTTTTTATTTTGTCTAAGTCGAAACTGACGGCTCTTGGTTCCTGTCTGGGCCCTTCCTCTACCGATCCACAATCCAGACTGCATCTAAAATCGGCTTAGCCCGATTTAGTTTGGATTGTACTAGGCCGATTGGGCCCGTGGCTAGATATGTTCTGAAAGGTAGAAATTTACTTGCCTAAATTGAATTCACAAATAAATTCACTCATTTTAAAAGCATTTTGAATAGTGCTTTTATTTTAAAAAGACTCATTGGTATAATTTTTTTTATAAATAGAAGGGAGATTCAAAGTTTAAGAACATTAAAGAAAACATATTTTTGGGAAGGAAATGCCTATTAAATCTGACAACAAAAAATTCTCCAAACCTTTAGGGGCAATAGTGAGTTTATGGTATCCCAACGGCTTTGCAAAATCCATTTTCGACAAATGATCCACACAACAATTAGTTTCTCTATAAACATGGTTGAGATGAACTTCCCACTTCTAAGTCATCATCTTGAAAACTTCATTAATCAAGACTTTAATGATATTCTGGAATAGGAGCAACTTGTTTAATAATATCTATTAAAAGTTTTTTATTGTAATACTCCTTTCCTTACACCTACTGTACCTCAGTTAGGTAAAATGGTATCTTCGACTGACTAATTAACGAGCACGTCCTCTGTCACCCCTCATCGCACTTACGGCTCTATACCCCAACCCAACTTGCTCTGGCCCCGGGTCCTCCCTGAATTCTTCCTCTCCCGCTTATTGATTAGGGCGAGCTTCCGTTGGTCGCCTTGGTAAGCGGACTGTGGGAGCATGGGGGGCGATATCTGCTTTTGACTGATAGAAAATCTCTCTTTTGTCTCTCATGACCGAACCCGCCAAGCCCTTACTTCGGTCCAGGGGTACCACGCAATCCGTTTAGATCTATTTCAGTTGTCAATGAAATGGAATATGGGGAACTCTCCGTCTAAGTGGTTAATGATCCACACAACAATTAGTTTCTCTATAAACATGGTTGAGATGAACTTCCCACTTCTAAGTCATCATCTTGAAAACTTCATTAATCAAGACTTTAATGATATTCTGGAATAGGAGCAACTTGTTTAATAATATCTATTAAAAGTTTTTTATTGTAATACTCCTTTCCTTACACCTACTGTACCTCTGTTAGGTAAAATGGTATCTTCGACTGACTAATTAATTTGTTAGCACATGACTTATAGACATATATTATATTTTAAAGAACTTGTAATGAAATTAAAAAGTCATTTGTATATATATACATGAGTTATACTTTTATAAACCATAAACTAACACATAATTTATTTACAACATATACTTTCACTTTTCAAAATATACATGATGCATGTAATATTTGTTTTATGAGTGTGTCATGACTATCACTGTTACTGATACTATTTTATTCTTCTCATGGAATCGTTGGATCTGCAATTCTCTTGACTTGTGCATTGTTATTTGTTTCATCTTTATTATCTACGTGAGAGAAAAACAATTCTCACAATGAGTTTTAACTCAATAGTGCAAATCTTATAGTAACAGTTATTTAAAATATAACTTTAGGAATTATAATTTATTTCATTAAAAAGTCACATCAAGAAATAATTATAAATATATATTTTCTTTTAAAAATACAAAATTTACTAAATGTAAATGGGTATATCATATTGTTGTTTTAAACATAAAAACGCATTTCTAAAACAATCCTCTTATTAAAAAAAATGGAAAGAAAATCATTTTATCAATAATACCAGAATGTTCATGATAATTTCATAACACATTATATCTATATATTACTTAAAAATGTCATTATTTCTTTACCCATATAACACATCATCGTCTTGTCCCGAGAGAACCCAAAAGTACTATCACGATAGAAATTTCAAAATCAAAGATAACCACATGAATTAATAACAATATATTATCCAAGATAACTACAAGGTCGGTATATAAATAATATATATGGTCCAAAATAATCATATGATTCATACATTACCTCTCATGACTAAGATAACTATTAAGATAACTATAGATTATAATTATTAGTTTATTAGCATGCTAACAATTTATAAATCATTGTTCATGTTATTATATGGGCTAAAAATCATAAATTCCATAATAATATACTCATTTTTATTTTCAAGTCAAAAAAATATTTTAATATTTATAAGTAAAAATCTTAAACCGTAACAACATTAAAATTTTCAATATAAAATTAGCAAATTTTATTTAAAAATCTTCATTTTTGTATAACTTTATATAAAAATTGATTTAAATATCTCTATCGCTAGTATTATAAGTTATTAAAATTCAAAATAAGATTTCATTTTTAATAATTGTTTGATATCATAACACAATATGTAATTCATATATATATTCAATACTAAAAATATGTTTAATATTAATATTTTCATAACCATTACAACATAGATTTTGTACAAACATAATTAGTATTTTCTTGCATCGACTAGCCATTTTTCTTTATCCGGCATAGGGGTGTAAACGAGTTAAGCTACTCGTGAAATATTCGAGATCGACTTAAAAAATACTCGAATTCTACTCGGAGTTAATCGAGTCAAGCTAGAGCTCGAGTAATTAGTCGAGTCGAGTTCGAGTATCATAATACTCAGCTCGTAAGACTCGCGAGCTTAATCGAGCTCAATTAAATTACATTTATTATCTTATATTCGAGCTTAATCGAGTATATTATTTATTAATTTTTTATTGATTCGAGCTTTATCGAATCGAGTTCGAGTAGTTCGAATTTTTGTCGAGTCGAGTTTCGAACATTTTAAAAAAAGCTCGATCGAACTCGAGTCAAGCTCGAGATTCGAGTATTTTAATCGAGTCGAGCTCAAGTCTGACACTGTATCGACTCGACTCGATTACACCCCTAATCCGGCATTGACACTAGTCTCATAGATGCGTCTATATAAAATTGAATATCAAGTGTTCAAGAAATAATTACTCGTTTAATAACTAAAGACTATCCTTCTCTTAAACATAACCTAGCATCTCTTACATCGAATATATTTCTGAGTAGTATCCATATCTCCATAACTTATATTTGTCACGGTACGATTAGATTTTGTTTATATCAAGACATGTCTGCAACCATCTTCCTTGTTGGTCCTGATATCGTATTACAATTATATAATTAATCATGATCTTATTTTGGATGTCAAACTTATATATTAGGTTTGACTTTAGTTCGGCCCACTACTAAATTTCAACTAAATTTTAAGTTTGATATTATAGGTCCATTTTAAATTAACAGGTCTCATATTTTATCTTAAATTTAAGTTTGATATTATAGGTCCATTTTAAATTAACAAATCTCGGGTTTTATCTTTTAAGTCCCCAATTTTCTCAACACATTTTTCTTTCTAATTAACTATTTCCTTTCATCTAATTTATTTCTTTTAGGCAAATTAATGTCTTATTTAACCAAAACCGTCACTTAGGTTCCAATTTCCTCACAAGCTAGTCATGGTTTAGTCCTTCAAACTTGTCCACATTTGGTATCCTCCAATTCTTAATTTAACTTATTTATTTATATACATTTATTTATTTATTCAAGCCCTTTTTAACCATTATCGACTTTCTTCTTTAAGTCTTCATTTCTATAATTGTTATTTAATTATATATATATATATACACATCAGTTTTCTCTTAAGATGTGGTCACGGTTCCAAGCTTTCAATTTAATTTAATTTCATCAATCTATTTTTTTCTTTTTAAAATGTTATTTTTCTTAATCATTTAACATTAAATTCTCATTTTCTTTCATCGAATTCCAGCATAAGGATTCTTACATAGTCACGGATTCCTTAATTCAAATCTTTCCCCCAAAATTTTTTTCTCAATTAATATGACTAAATCCATTAAATTCCAACTAGTTATCAATTAACAATTTATTTATTTATTTATTTTCAAATCGTCAAATTTCTTCCACAATCAAAGTAAGGGAGGACAAAATCTCATCTTGAATTCAATAATTAAATGAAGAAATAAAGAAATTATGAACCTTATCAACCTTTCAAGCCAAACCCGTAGCTTTACACTCTTGATTTTTCCTTCCTCTTGCTTTAAACCTTTCATGCAAGCTTTGTTTCATTGATTTATAGTCATGGCTGAAACAATTCCTCTCTCTCCTTGGCTTACAATGTTTCGGCTAGATTGAGTTAGGGTGGTTGAACTTTTCTTTCAAGATCCCAAGTCATATATTTAAGAAATACAAGACTTCTATTGCTCGGTGGGTGAGAAAGTGCTAGAAATCGAAAGAAAGAAGGAATAAAATGGTTCGGCTAAGGTGGGGAGAGAGAGACGGCTATGGAAGAAAGAAAAGACATGGAAGCTTTTCATTTTTTTCAGAGAAGAAATTGTGCCCAAGTTCTCTCTTTTATATGTAACTTGAAAATGTGATCATGATGCATGTGTAAACACGTGGACTACATGCAATTAGGATTTAGGTTAATTAATCTTTAGTTATTTATTAATCAAGATTACCATAATTATTTTTTTTTTATTTTACAATTAACTCCTGAACTTTCTTATTAATTTTCAATTTTAACCGCATCCTAGTTTGTGTTTCTCTAATTTCAAGCCTTAAACTAATTAATTTTCAACAATTAAAATTAAATACATCAATAGTCATATTCGGTGTCCTCGGTTTCGCAAATCAAACAGCAAAGCGAAAATCATATTTCTATAATGTAATCCATTTTTTTCAATTTCACTCAATTTATTAGCATTACAAATTTATATTTTATTAGATTCTAAGTTAGATTCTGATCATATCGGTATTATTTTGATTGCAAACGTTTTCAAATTTTAATTGTACAACGCATATGATCGTGTAATGTATGTATCGTTTGAGATGTAAGTCGGTGGACTTGACAATTATCCACCTTCACAACCAGCTTCTTAAAGTCACAATGTCACGCTAACTTTATTCTATAGACCAGGGCTAAGTTTCGGCAGCCAAAACACTACAAATCATAATGTTAAATTTTAGAGCATTTTTAAATTTAAAGAGTAAAAGAAATTACAAATCTAATTGACTCCTTATATTTTTATTATTTATTTTATTTTATCTCATACAAATTAATTTTTATAAAAAAAAGTAAATAATTTTTATTATAATGAAAGAAAAAAGTATCTTTAAATAAATACACTAATAAAAAGATAAAATATGCATAAAAATTGAGGTGCATTACAATTAGAATAGATAGTGAAGTTTGACTATCTAGATATAGAAAATCAAACTCACTATCTACTCTAAATTTAAAAATATTGAATTTATTAGAAAAAAAAATTTATAGAATGACTATTTAAAATAAAGAGTCTGTTAAAAATGCTCTAAGCCCTCTTGATAAATATATGTAACTCCTACATTGTGTATCAGAATGTGTTGCCGGGATAGAGTGATATTAGAGGAAAAATATGCTCATCTTTTATGGATTTTTCTATTGTTTATATAACTTATTTGCATTTGATTTATTTAGAAATGAAAAACAATAGGAAAATTATTTAGGTAAAAAGCATGTGCTTGTTTAAAGCACATGTCATTCCAATTCCAATTCTAAATTTGAACGATATTTTGCCGCCCATAAAAAAACTCCAGACCACTATCAAAGCTTATCTAAACCATATTTATATACCAAAAGATAATAAATCAAATTAATAATGAAATATATCATGAAAAAGATAATACTTATAAAGAAAAACTATTATACATTTATAAAGGAAAAATAATTCCTTTTATATAAAAGTTTATCGATTATTTGATCAATGCTAATCTATACAAAAGAATTGTATATGAAACTCATAATATTATGAGATTGGCTCCATTTCTATTTTTTTATTAATACCATTAAGTTAACACAGCCTTGGCCTTTAAACCATTCAACTAAACATAATTTTTAAGAGAATTAACGTAGTGTTGTTTGTTAGTAATACTAGACAAGAATATTAGGACATTTGAGCTAAAATGGGAAAGATTGTCCATGAAATTTCAAACCTTAATTATTAGAATAAAAACAAAAAAATTCCAAGCCTAATTGTTCGAATGTGCATATTACAAGAATAATTACTTAGAAAAAACATTTTCATCCGTTTTTTTTTTGGAACATGTGAAGAACCTAATTTGTTTCTAGTCATAAAGAAGAAACATATTGATCATTTGGGACAAAGAAGCCTATTAGGATTTACAACTTCTTAGATAAAGCCAAAAATACAAAATAACCAAAGTCAACTTCCTTTTTGTCACTCCCTTTGCATCTTATGCGCATAACAGCGAAGTATTTGTATTTGTATTTGTATTTGTATTTGTATTTTTTTTAATGTGAGCTTTTTGTGACATTAAATGGTAATTTTACATTTACATCATACGTAATTCATCAGCCATAGCAATATTGATATTCTATTATAATCCTATGCACAAACATTCTAATTTTTATATCTTCCTTTGACAAACGGTTTATAGAGAAGTGCCGAAGTGGAGAAAAAAATGATTGTTTAGGAAGCGCAAATGAAGCTTAAAACTTAACTTAATATGATAGCTAAATTATTCTAACTCTAACTCAAATATTGTAAGAAATTAAATTTTCGATAGGTCTAAAATTACATTTGTAATTGCAATTAACAAACTCAAAGTAAGATCAAATTCCAATGAGAAATCGTACTGTATCAAATTTCAAAAATAATCAAATTGAAAAGGTGAACTGAATAAAATTTTTATATTAATCAAATCGAAAATATGAAATTAATAAAGGCTTAATAGATAAATACATCTCACGAGTTGTTTCAAAACGTTTATTGCACACCTCAAACTTCAAAAGTCACCTATTACACCCAAAATATAACATTCAAATTCCTACATGAAACATGGCAGAGAGTAGGAGGGTAAAAACAAAAAAAATTTAACCTATGTTTCATTCCTTCTCTTCCTCTCCAATACGTTTCTCCATGAACATGAAAATATTAATTTTTTACGAACTTAAATTGTATAATAGATGAATTTCAAAATTTAAAATGTACAAAGGCACTTTTAAACAAATTCAAAAATGTACAAAGGGTACATTGGAAAAAATTCAAAGGTGTATTATGTCAGAAATTATATGAGGATAAATAAGATAAACAGTATCCCGACGCCCGAGGAAGACTGCTGTCCAATGATAATAATAATTATAATGATTATGGTGATGATTGCTATCGGTCCGTCATGTACATCACATAATTGTTGAAAGCTGATATGATATTCGCCTAGTCATGTGCTCTAACGCCAAAAACTAATAAATGTTGTGTAGGAAATTGAGGGATCAATGGAACTAATTTATGATTAGATGCCTCCTAACTTGTGCTGCAATTTGTAACTCGATCAAATATACTCATCATGAAATTTTTTTTCCACTCAATTTATAACAACAATTAAATCAAATCAAAAATAAAATAACATGTAAAACAAATTTACAAATCAATAATAAAATAACATGACAAAATATTAACTTTTTGTTCCGTGCCATTCTTTGATTACCTTGATTCATATTTATCATGAATCAAGTTTAAACAGTAAATATTATCAGTCCAAAATAACATGAATTTTTTTTACACATATTGCCACCCCGGTGCCCCGGCAACAACTTGGGGGTATTAACAAAATCACTAGCTTGGAAGAGTTGACTTCTCCATTTTTCTCTTCTCTTCTTTCTTCTTTTTTATCAACATTATCAAGCAGTTATACTGGTCTAATAAGTACAATGATACCAAGAACAAAAACATAAAATGCTAATAGTTATAAATCAAGGACCAAATATTCCACTCCAGGGGTGTTGTCTCATAGATTTGTACACGAAACTTTCAACACAAAATTCATCTAAAAGCAGTATTCTGGTTAGAGATCTCCTTGGAGTGCTGGAACAATGGGTAGTTGGTTTCTTATTATCTGGTGCTTGGGTTCGATACCTAGCGAGATAAACAGTTCAGGTACCAAAAATGGGCTCTCTACAAATGGTTCCATTGCCGGGACCAGTAAGTGTGATGAATATGTTTACACAAAAGGAAGAACCGCCTCCTACCAAACCGCTTAGCATTTACAGCAATAAATTTTTCATACTTACACAGACCACATAAATCAAGTCCACATCAACAGTTCTCCATCAGCACCTTGGCTCCTGCTTCAGTTGGACCCCACTAGGAGAGCAAAACATCAATGACTACAAATACAGAAGAAAAATTGTTAGAACATAAAATCTGGAAAAGATTGACTCAATATTTAAGAACTTTGATATCCAGAGTCCAAGCAAATCATGAGTTGATGGCCGATGCTTGATGCTAGTTCTGCATGTACAAGCAAATGATTCTTAATAAACCACAGAAATATTTTTAACTATTTGGCACAGCAAGTGGTAGCAACATGACATGACATCATAGTAGAAGATAAATTATGTTACTTGACCCAAAATAACGAGTTGTTCTTCCTGAACTAGCAATGAATTGCTTGTATATGAATACAGAATATGCAATTAAGTGAAATTGCACGCAGCTACCTGAGCTGTACTTGGTAATATACTATTTGCTAGATCCTCATTAATCGATACAGGCAATGGTGGCATTTGGCTCATTATGCCAGGCATATCTCTCATGCTGCAAGATATCAGAACAATTTCCACAGCATTAGCAAAAATTAATGTTAGTCGCGAGCAGAATGACAGTCAACAGTCGTACTGAAAATATCCACATACTCATTCAGGATAGCAGTAATATTGGTCCTCGTGCGACAAAAGAGATCAATGTTGTCCTGTAACTGTTTATAAAATTATCAGACTAATATGCAGCCCTCAATAAACCACAATTAGTCTTGGCATGAGAGTACACGGAAAGATTAATATCAAGTGCCAGAAATATACAGAACATGCAACAAAGAAACACAAAAGTAATAGCAGATAAGCAATATTTGATTGACATGAAAGAGGAAGAAGCGTCAGATGCATCATACAACCTAACAGGAAAATTAAAAGCAAACATAACTACGTCAAAAGATCAATACATTACTCAACTTTGCTTTTAAAAAAAAAAAACAAGCCACCATTTAAGGTAAGGGCTTTTGCAATGTAAAGGAAAAATATTCAGTTTAATTTTTAAATAATAAAAACTAGAATCTTCAAAAAATTTCTCATCTGGGATTAGTATGTTATTTCCTAGGTAGGACTAGGATCTTACTATCTAGGAAACACAGGGTTGTAGGTTAAGAAATCTCTTACTCGAAGAAATTATTTTATTCCTATTACTATTGGGTAAGGATATTCCAAGTTTGGAATTCCTAAATCTGTTAGTTATTGTGCCTCTACACCCACCAATGAAACTAGTTATTTTCTCAGTTTGGGAACCTGGTGTATTTCTCATAGCTCTCCCTTTTCTCCCTTTTTTTTTTTGGTAATTTTCTGCCACATTACCATGGTATCGGTCACAGGACCCTTCTAGTTTACATCCTTACAAAAGCCAAATTAAAATTCTTTTCCATGTCAACTGCTTAAAATTTCACCACCACAAAGCATCTACAGGGCAGTAGTTCAACAAGTATTACAACGTTTTGTTTGGTTTGAACTTCATCAGGTGAATTCTAATGATTTGGTAAAGATAATGACAATGAAGATTTATCTTTCCATTGATGTATCAAGAGCAACAAGTGTTGGTTCAAGCGGCTATAATCTATAGATCCTCAAATTTTGATCATAACTAAACCATGGTTCTTGTTCTAGAATCTGTCACTAGTTCATTTTTCAGATAAAAATTGCAAAGCATTCAAAATAAAGAATCTCTCCATGCAAGATGAAGCTTAAAAGACCGTTTCAAGCAAAATGAAGAATATAGGGATCACATGTAAGCACAGTAAGTTAGGAGTACAGATTTGAGGCATAAGAAGTTCCAGGAAGCTCAATTCACCCCCACCCCCCCTTCTCTCTCTCTTCTTGAGCTGCATTGGGAACCATAACAAGCATAATGAGCCTCTTACTCAAATTTTTATACATTGGGATGTGGCTTGGTATCTGGGAAGAATTAAACATATACAAATACATTAAAGGAACTTTAAAACTCTTCGTTCTTTGCAGATTCATGGAGCACTTGAAGGAAGTAAGAATAAAGTAAATTTCAAGAAATCACTGCCTTTAAAATGTTTGGATGAAGTATGCTACAATACAAGGCTTGGTTTTCTATCGGCCTGTGCATCAAGAGCTTCCACTGACCCTTATATCATTATGAATTTTTTGACAATATAGCAATGCTAATTTTATGTTTGTCTGGCCCTTCATCTCTACAGTATAGCAATGCTAACCTTATGTTTGACAATCATTTCAATGTTGTATACCAATTTTCCATTTTTAAGTACAAAATTAGATAAAAAAAGGAAATGGCATCAACAAGTGCGCAAGGCACTATAGAATGAGATCCTAAAGAGACAGAGAAAAGGGGGAAAGAGCATAAAGTCCTCTCAACAATATTAATAAAATCCAAAAAAAAAAAAGAAGACAACGTAACTGAAAAGTGACCATGAAATAAGAATCACAAAAGTGTTCCAAAGAAACCCAAAAGACCCAGTGGCCAGTGTAGTTAAAAGCAAAAAGTACACTCAAAGCGATAGACTTTTCTATTGCCTAGAGTGCAAAGCACAAAAAGTGCTTGCTTCATTGAAGCAAAACTTAATTTATCTAAAACAATTAAACAATAATATAATATGCAAAAAAAAAAAAAATCCTTAGCAAATAAAAATAAAAAAATAAAAACATTGTGAAACATCACTTTACATGTCAAAAAAGACTATAAAGTTTAATATGTAAAATTACTTAGAAAAATAACTTAATTTTAAAACTAATAAAGCAAATAGCTAAGAACTCAAATTCATTATCAGATTTCTCACTTAAATCCTCAACATTTTGATTATCAAATTCAGATTCATATCCTTCAGCATATATTTCATAATCATCCAAGTCATCCTCAAGATCTTTCAGTTGAAGTTGTGAAGTAGAGCCTTTTGAACTTGCACTTGACTTTGCTTACTTGGTTTGATTTCTTGTGATCCTACTTGGTTTTCTAACACCCACTGCTTTTGCCACAGCACCCCATGACAAGCAAATCTATTCTTACTATAAATACCAATTAACAAATTTTTAAAAATACGTAAAAATAAAAAGCGAGAGCTTTCCACTTAAAGTGTGCGTTTCATTAAAGGAGTCCGCTTCATTAAAGGAGCGTGCTTCAAACTATCAAAAAGTGATAGACCTTTATTGCACTTCGCTTCAGCGCTTTTGACTACACTGAAAAGACCTCCACAGCTCAACGGTGCTAGATAAATATATAAAAAAGTAAGTTGAAACAAGCATAATCATCATGCCCATTTTACAAATAGTAGCATACCAGCTATCACCTTTTCTAATAGCTTTTTACCAAATATGGAATATTCAGGAATAAAGTTAAATCTCTTGGTTTTATTTTTGTGCATTTTGTTATGTAATATAGAAGATTTTACCAAACAATTAAACGTAAACCTATGGAAGATCCACCCATAATAACCAATCCTATGAATCCTACAGCAAATTCACCTACATAATTTATAGAGTAATTTCTCACTGAGATGGTGCAATATAAAAAGGAAAATTCAACACTAGAAGGTCTTCAGCCAACATTAATAAGGCTACTTTTCTTAGTTTGATTCTTTTTCCAATTGCAGAGCTTACACACTCAAAAATTGTCATGGCTGTGAGAAATTAAACTAGCACTACATTGAGTTTCTACCTAAATATTAAGTAATCAACACAAATTGATGAATAATTATGTATCTAAAGCCAACAACAATTTACCAAGGCTTAAGGTTAATAGACAGCACTATACAGTACCAGGGTTCCTGAATTACAGACTAAGGGAAAAATAACATGGGTACTTGAATCCCTTTGGAACTGACAGGTTCCCTGGAGCTGATGTTCTTGACAAATTAAAACTTTTAAATGAGCATAGTGAAATTGTTAGGAGACAAAAAGGAAATTCGGTCCTAAAACAAAATGGAATCACTTTAATATGTTCGGTAGACAGATAATGAATATCCTGCAATCTGAACCTGTAAACAAAAAGGACTCACTTTAAGATGTTCAGCCGACAGATAATGAATATCCTGATATATGACACGTGGGCCTTACTTTGGAATAGGTTTTATAGCCATGCTAGTAATACTAGCTGAAGACCAAAAATTGCTGTTAAGTTTTTAATATCATTTTAATTAGTAGTCCCAGAGGTAATCACAGCTACACTCATGGAATAGATGCCAACAAGGTCTTAGCTTCTTTCCTGTTTCACTAAATGCTTCGATTTGCAAAAAAATTCACTAAAATCCATTAAATAGACGTAATACTGAAACAAATTTATGAGAGATTCAAATATTTTAAAAGATGCAAAATATGAAAAGCATAAAAGGTTAGACCAAAAAAATGGCAAGGGAGAGAGTTGAAAACCAAAATAAATCCACTATATTCAGAAAACCTTTTGGTGGGGTGGGGGGAGGGGAGAAAGGGAACCTCTAGAAAAACAAAGACAGGTCATGCAACTCTATCAATTCAACATATCATTGAAGGCAGATCAAACACTTTCAGGGATAAAGCAATGTTCATATCTCCTTACACTTATGCTGATTTCATTTTTTTTATAAAGTAACTATAATTGATTGAATCGACATTAAAACAAAAAATAAACAAAGAATATAACAGGGAATTCACCTTGAAGAAAGAAAGGTTAACTGTAATTTTGCTAAGAACTTGAGCATTCTGTTCCAACAGATGCCTGGCTGTACCAGTTATTCCTGAGACCACCAAAGTAACAAATGCATCAATAAAAACCGTATAGAAACCTAACAACTTGAAAGACAAAAAGCAATTCGAGAAGGCAATGAGTTATGCAGTGGACCACCATTAATAAAAAATTTAAAAAAAAAAACAATTAATAAGCTCACTATTCCCCTCCATCAGAACACATCAGTTAACTTGCACTCTTCAGAGTGTATCATAGTTTCTAACCTCCCAACAAAAAAGACCAAGACAACTTAGTTTTCCCAATAAACAACCATGCACTTCAGAACATGGTCTTGGCCATAACCTAGAGTCACAGATTTAATCCAAAAACTCAGATTCATACCTATGTCTACACCAGATTCAAAGGCACATTTGGAGGGAGCTTTTGAAAGGAAAAAAGACTGCATAAGAAGAATTGCATTTTGAACAAAGAGTTCGCGTTTAACATTAAATTGACTTGAGAAGCACCCATCCAATCTCAAATTCTGGAATAGTGTGACTAATATTTTGATGGATCCAAAATGGAGATCATGAGAAGGAAAGAATGGGAGTTCTGGTCTAACCATGTCCATTTACATACACTCTTCAAAGACTTATATTACACAAGCTATGTATGTTCTTGTTGAGCAATATTTAGTGGTGGTTGCCCTTTTTCCTGATGATGAATTAGCCTTAGCATGTTCTTCTGATCACTTGTTGTTACCCTCTAAGTTGTCTCAAAATTTTTCACCATGAATAAAGCTCTTCCATTTGAAGATGAGATCTCAACTCTACTCTTGGAAGTTTATGCTGTTTTTTATGTCAGAACTAGAAGTTGAACCATTCTGAAGAGTCATAGCATCCCCTCCCTCTCTTTTATATGTGTGGCTTCTTCCTCATGGAAAAAAACATGTTGCCTTAAATGTCACTTCTCCACTTAGACTCCATAAATTATTTCTTCACTAACATGATTTAAACTTCTTCATATTAAGCCTTGGCAACTCTAGCTGCCATCCTATTAACAAAAAGCTCATATATCCTGAAAACTTGAACCTCAAGGAAGTTCCTTTTAGAGTTCAACTTGTTCAATGCCTGAAATTAGTTGACAAAATCAACCAACTAGTGGAGTACCAAAAATGAGTCTGAACAAAGTCTGAATCCACAGGACTAACTTCAAAAATAAAGGAATACTATTAAAAATACACACATAAAATAATGACACAAAATACCATCATCAAGCCCTTAATGAGATTTACAATTTTGATTTCACTGATTTTTCTTTAAACGTTAAACCATGATCATTCAGATAAAGAAGGAACAAGAAAAGTATCTGGTTTCAAGAACTATACCAAAAGACAAATGTAAGTGATACATGGACACCAAGACAGAGACTTGGAACAAATAGAAAACAGACATTTACCTACTGTCTTAGAGGAAGATGAAGAACATTTAAGATTCTCCTAGTGGATATCAAAACACTGACCTTCAAAAGATAATGGTTCACCCTGGTCTGTACGATGAACCATTAGAGGATATAGAGCCAAATTCTGAGGCATAGCTGAAGGTACATTCATCTTTGATGATGATTCCACCAGCTTATCCTGAAGAAGCATGATCTTTAGAATAATGGTTCTTCAATCAACATTATATCCTAAAGACATTAATTGATTCAATACATCAAAACATAACTTAGACCCTTGATGCTACAGTACCAGCAAAAATTGAGTTGTAAATATCATGTTTACTTCAGGTGAGTTCTTATACTTATCCGTAAATAAAAGTATTATGACCAGTATTTCAGCAGCAATAAAGTGAAAACTTAGCTAATATATCTAATGACAGCAACACATTTCATAAACATAAGGTTTCATAACTTTTGAGTTTTGACAACCAAAAAGTCGCTGTCCAAAACAAGTTGGGATTGGGTAGCAAAAGAATATAAACCTGTTGTAGACTAATCCCATTATTAGCAATATGAATCTTTCCACGTCTCATAACCTCAAATTTACCATAAACTAACCAGATGCAGCATGTAAAAGGAATTGCCTAGTAGGACTGCAGGAATAAGAAGCATATATACTACTCCCTTTCCGTCTCTCTCTCTTAAAGGAATGTAATACGAAGGACTTTCCTTATCTCCTTAAAATCAACAAATTTTTAACTCATAAAAGCATCTGATACAGACTCCTCGGCTATGTCCTAACTCTTATATCACAGACATCATGCTGATGTGCCATAGCATAAAAAGACATTGCAGCTGCTAGATGCTTCAAATTGGAGGATAGCATTCAAAACACAAACAAATCTTACAGTCAGAACTACAGATAATAATTAACTAAATAAAAAGGCAGCAATATCTGCATAACTTCTGGCTCAAAAGGAAGCTCTTTCCTTCTGAGGAAAATATATAACTTCAGGGCTTCAGGGGTTGTCAAGCCATAAAACAAAGAGGTATAACAGGAAGGACGTAGCCCAGATCAGTGAAGGAGGAAGGACTGCCCCCCAACACCATCTTCCAAAACCTCCTCCAATTTGTGTTGAATCATGACATTTTAATTCCCCATATTCTCAATATGGAGCCCCCAAAATTTTGGCATTGGCAATATGAGTACATATTAATTTTCAACCTTGATTATTATCATAGTAAAGTTCTTCACTTTAGAAGTATATGCTATTTTTCATTTTTTAGTGTAATTAGTAAGTTTTTATTTTTTTTTTATTATCTGTCCTGGCTTAATAACATTACAGTTTAAGATTAATATATCTGAAATGGATGAAAATTGAAGTAGGCAGATTATCAAGTTTCAAAATATAGTGAAAAATTAAGTACTAATATTATTGTTAAATAACATATAATTAGTTTTTACTATAAATTAAAATAGTGTATATTTTCTCAATTCATTAATGACAATCTTCATTCTTCTCTAAGTGTAACTTTTTCTTAAAAGACATATGTATATCACCATATATAATGCCATTTTTTAACATATAATGAGTTAAATTATTTACTGGGTTTTGAGAAAACACTTATTTACTTTCAGTGTATTACATTATCAGAAGATTTTGACATTCAACTTCCAACCAAAATTAGCATTGGACTAAAAGTACGGTTTACTTTTTAATATATATGGTTAATTTTTAATTAAAAATTATTCACTCACTTTGAAAAAAGTTACATCTATAAATTTTTTGGATTAATCACTTTAGAAAGATTAATTTTTGAATGAAGTTCATATATAAAATTGTTTATTAGAATATTCACAGATAATAGAATTTTGTTTATTCATACATGATCTTATGATAATAAGGTAGAATGTGTCTCAACCCCCCTGAGCCAAATTTCTGTCTCTGTCACCAGCTCGGAGAAAAACATGAGAACTAGGCATTAAAGTGTTCTCATTGTTTTAGTTCCATATTGTTGTCATGCTATCATAGTAAGTAGAAGTTCAATACAAACAGCGAGAATAAAATTTTTCTTTTTAATCCACAAGCTCAACCATAACATTCTCCCAAGGCATTAAATCAAACGATAAAGTGAAAGAAAAGTCAAGTTAGCTTTCTACATACATCTCTCATACCTTCCTATTATTGACCTTCTTTCCCAAATTATAATCTTCTGCTTTCCTTCGCTTTCTCTGTGAAAGGCATTCATCAGTAACTTTGCCTCAATTAAACCAATTTAGGCATTCAAATCCAGTATGCAATGCACAATATTTGACCATTAGAAAATGCATTTTCCAGCAGAAAAAAGCACACAATTGAAGATCAGATGATAGAACAAAGCACTAAGATGTGTTCTGTCATAAATAAATAAAAAAACTCAGAGATACGGTTGCTCCTCTACCTCAATTTTCTTTTTTATGCATGAAAAACTTAAAATGATCGCTACCTCAATCTCCCCATCCAAC
Source organism: Triadica sebifera (assembly GCA_023653625.1). NCBI lineage: Eukaryota > Viridiplantae > Streptophyta > Magnoliopsida > Malpighiales > Euphorbiaceae > Triadica > Triadica sebifera. The sequence continues at coordinate 34,733,728 of CM042898.1, read as the reverse complement.
CTTTTTATAATAACCATTTTTCTTAAGCTGCAGTTTTTGGTGCAAGGCTAAAACGCGACAAAAATGAACATAAACAAGGAAAAAAATAAGTAAGAAAACATCATCATTTGTTACAAGGAGAAAAAGCATACCATCAACCATCTACACCTCAATGCAACATCACGTACAGTTTTGTCCCGCAAGGTGGCAGCAATCTTTATGTATCTCATAATACTTGGCTCATCAGCAAATCTATAAATTAAATAAAACATTCAGCAAGTGAAATCTAGCATATGAAAGAAAATTTATATATAAATAAAATTTTCCCTAATAGGACAACAAACACAGGATGTGAAATCAAAGATGGAACAATTAGAAACCATGTTACAAATCATGATAAGCAGTAGTTATAACATAAATGCAAAAACTTATATCTTGTTAGGTAGAAAGGCCAAAGCAGAATGTCAATCATCAATATCAACAAGAGTGAGATTATTGCATTATCTTTTGTCATCTATGCAAAACCAGAAGCCAAAAATATCTCCTTTCTACATAATAAGTTGATAGTAACATACATCATCACTTGATTTTAACAGAACATTGCATAAATATCACACACTATCAAGTCGAAAACACTAATCTCTTCGAAAAAAGTTGAGCAAGTAACCCCAATTATTAGAAAAACAGAAAACCAGTGACAATAGCTCTGTGAGATGACTTTTTTATTACTGTGTTTAATTCTTTAAAATTTTATTCTTAATTCTTATCCGTAACAAGAGAACTGAACTCGAGCCTCTCACAGATTAGGTTGATGCATTACAACCGCACTAGCCCAAAATTATCTTAAGAACTAAAAAATAAAATGCAGATAACAATTATGTAGAAAGGAAAAGAAAGAGGTAAGAAAAAATAATAATAATAATAATAATAATAATAACCCAAAAGAAAAAAAAAACTACCTACTTGACAATCCCTTCTTCCAATTTGCACTGTTCCTCATAAGACCACTCCACAGCAAAGCCTGTGTCGTGCTTGAGGCCGGGTGAAGAATCAAGAAGAAGAGAAGAAGCAGAAGAATTGACAGCTTGAACATGAACTATTCCAGGAGGACTGCTGTTGATCATACTAGAATTGCCGGGAAACATTAAAGTACTAGTACCAGTATTCATCCCAAAGTAACTCCCACATATTGGAATCATCTCTGAGGAGCTACTAATAGCATCTGATTGGAAGGATATAGCATGCAGATTGAGCGCAGAAGCCAAGGTTTCTTCTCGGTGAAACCCTGAGTTCGACTCCGCAGCCATTTTCCCCCTTGTAAAATTCTCTACCAAACCATAATCGAAGTGGACCACTGGAATTTGAAATTCACACCATTTTCTCTATCAAAAACTCGAACCAAATTAGATGTTATAGAGCACACAACAATTTAAGAATCATGGAAAAAAAATCTTCAACTAACAATTGAATTCAGCAACAAGAAAAGAAGAAGATTAAACTTAGTTGAACCCTAGAATTCCAAAAAGAAATCCGCAATTACTTATTTGAAAAAAGAAAGGAAAAATAAAATCCAATAAATCAGACTCAAATACCTAACTACAGCGACAGCTTGAAACTGGAGAAAGGGAATCAGGGAGATACAGTAAGCAAAGAAATTCCAAATGGCAGAGGACGAAAACCTAGAACAGTAGAAAAATGGACGTGTGGTAAAGAGAGGAGAGAGAAAAAGGGGTCACCTTTAGAGGGCCACTTTCCGACGGAGCCCTGATTGGCTAGTTGGGCTAATTGGCTTTGCCTTTCTCAATCACTCACTCACTGACACACTTACGCCTGCGAGTGCAAATATGCATACATATTACATAGTGTCACTACCACTGCCACTCTAGAGAGAGAAATGTACTGAGCTTTTTGCCTTTCTTTCTATTTCCCACACTGTCTCTGTAGAGACGAAGCAGACAAAAGGAGAAAGATTTTCGAAGAAAGAAAAAACAAAAACACACAGAAGAAAAAAAAAATGATTTAATAATTGATGTTTCCAGATCTTCGAAATCAGCAACAGTGCGAATCCCCATAAGCATTTGATGCCAATTATTGTGGACTCTCCACCTTTCCTTTTTCTACCCAATTTGTTTTAATTCTTTTATTTTTTTTATCCTTATGTTCATTTTTCCCATTTTAACTCTTACATAATCTGCACCATTGAGTTGCTCCTTTTGATTTTTTTTTTTTAATTTCTGAGTCTTGGTTTTTTTTATTTTTAATTTATTTCTATCAATAAATTAAATTAATAATACTTTTTTTGAATAATAATATTTTTTTTGTGAAAAAAGTAATAAGAACTTATTAGGTAAGAGAAATAGTATTTCCAATTCCAATCAATTGTGTGATTGCTAGTAGAAACTTTTCTTTTTTTATTAGTTTTATAGAGAGAAACTTCTTTGTTTATATATGAAAGTTTATCATGAAATTTGTCCATAAATTAATTTATAGATACTTGAAGTTATATAAACTAAACAGGAAATTACATTTGGTCTATTAAGTATATATTTACTTGCATGCATTTAGCTTGTTGTTGAGATAGGAAGAAAAATGAGAGGAGAGCCAAAAATCTGAGAAGTTAGTTACCCTTTCATGTCAAATTCTTTTTCTTGCCAATATATTATTCCACTTACACTTTCATGTCAAATTCTTTTTCTTGCCAATGCTCATAACATTTTTTTCATATATATAAAGTTGTAGAGGTCATGTTAAATTTATACCTATACCAATTCAATTAATCTTAATTGATTTTACATATATGACATAGGTTAAGCTATGATTATCATTAGGTAAATGTATTTTCCTTTTTCTTTTTTGTGTACCAAAACGCCAATCAACAAAATAAATTTCAAGAGAGAAGCAAAGAAAAATGTTATGCCTGGATTTTTATGATCATAGAAAATGAGCCTCAATCAATCTGATGAGTTTAATGCAAGAATTGCATCCAAACACCAAAAACAAGAACCCTAGAAACCAAGATTCAGATTAATTAAGCAACCCTGCGCCACCACCGAACTAAACTTAAGAAATCAATAATAAAACGCCGCGCGTGGAAACTTTACATCAGTAGACTCTACAATGCCTAGTTGAAGAATCAATATTCAATTTGAATAATGAATCAAATCAGAAACTAAATCGCTAACTAAAATAACCACTCAGATGCTCAAATGTTCTTCTCTAGGCAAGCTCTGAACCGTGTCTGACCATCTTCCTGGTGAATGGTCACTGCTATTGCATAAAACTTGAGCCTCTGCCCTTGCATCTCTAATCATCTTCAAGACATCCCTCATTGATGGCCGATTATCGGGTGCAAGTGAGACACATGCCATTGCAACATTTACTAGAGCCAGGAGTTTCTCCTTGGCTGCCTCATTACCTGAGGCAGGTTCATCCCCAGATTCTGTCTCTTCCTCACGTACTGACCGAACCCACCTAGGAATGTCTGAGCCATGTTCCTGAAGAAGATCCTGGAAGGGAGTTTTGCCCGTCAGGAGTTCCAAGAGGAGGACACCAAAGCTGTAGACATCAGCTTGTTGAGTGGATGGTTTTCGCATGTCCCGGCTTTCAGGCGCTCTATAGAAAAGAGAAGTGGCACCGGGTTCCTCCAGCAGATCTGGGTCTCTGAACATTGTCAGACCATAATCCGTAAGGCAGGATTCGAAATCAGGCCCTAACAGCACATTGGAGGATTTCAAGTTTCCATGAGTTAAGCCAGGGTTCTGGTGGATATATAGCAGTCCAGTTGCCAAGTCCTCTGCTATTTTGAGGCAAGAAGTCCAGTGAAGAGGCTTTCCACCACCAGAAGTTCTTGTTCCTGTAAAAATACCCAGATGAGCAACAAATATGGGAAAAAAATAGTATTCCATGGAAAACTACCCAAATTAATCATAATGCTGCAGTATCAATTCTTAACCTAGACCCACATTTTTGGATAGACCTTAATGCATGGGGAGGGGGAAATATCTGTTTATTATACTGTATCTGCAAAAAAACGAAACATTTAATTGACAATTTCTGTAGGGGGTGAAGAGTTGCAGTGGCTTCCACCACATGATAAAACATGACACTAGTCTAAGTGCAACACAGCTGCAACTTAAAGCATTTAGTAGTTAGCTCTTATTCATAATTATTAGCAGTGAGCAGTATAAATATCTTTCATTTTGAGACCCGGTCAGGATTCCAATGCCATCCTCCGAAGATCAAATTCGCACAGTTCTTATTAATGGATATTGAGATAGGACTACGGAAAAACATTTGGCTCAAACCTAAAAATGTAATTCCTCCAAAGACTAGAATAATTATAATTTATGAATGCTCATAACAACAATATAATTAATGTTTAAACTCAAGGAAAGCCCTTTCAAAAGTTTATACAGTTAGAAATACAAAAGAAGAGAAAAGTAACTCCAATGTTAAAAGTACAATCGATCATGAGAAAAATTTGTGCATCTGATTTATAATAAACATAATTTTAATCTAGCTAGATTATTAGGCTGTTTAAAACCTTCTAGTGTTTATTTGCTTTTAAGGTCATATTGTTGCGAGTCCTTTTTTTATTCTTCACACTCTACTTGAAGTTGGTGTAATACTTATTTTGGAAGCTTATGGAAGTTAATTGATGATGGAGAACCAATTGATTCTGACTTCCTCAGTTATAATGCTACTAAAAAGCACACAACTCGTATTCTCTCTATTATAGTTATATCAAACTCAAATTTAATCTAATTGTATGTGCTATACTGCTATATGGATTGTTTCCGAACATTCTGATAAATTTGGTTTACACTTGCAGAAAGGTAAAACTCTGCCAAATCCTTATGCACTGCATCCAAATTACCACAGAGATTTGATACATTGCAATGTCCATTGGATTTTTTGCTTATGGTTTCTTTTGGTGAAGAGACTTCGAAATAGTCTATTAGCTAGCCCATTCCACCCATGTTGTCTCTAACAGAAAGAGAATTTTGCCCAATGTGGCTTGTCTCTCTCTTTCTACCTGACACTATTTGTATGTTGTCTAACTTTTCTATCAAAACAGCCATAATATGTTAAAGGTTTAATTACGACGAGTTTTGCTCTTGAAAAAAGATTGAATCTCTGCTGATTCAAAATTAACAAATTTAGTTCCTACACAAAAAATATATAATAAAAGAAAAAAGTCCATAGCACTTAACAAAACTCAAGATCTAAATTTGATAAGTAAGAAACAATAAGACTTCAAGTGATAATGTCGAACGATTAAAGTGCTTTCAGTAATATAGTACTTTTCAGCTAATATAATATTCTCATGGATTATTATAATTTTGTATTTATTGCAAAGCATTTTAGACTCATTTGCATATTAAGTTTTTTATTAGTATAACTAAATTATGAATCAGTGAAGTTGAGGACTAGTACAATCACACACTTGAAGTAACAAGATAGGAATGTTCGACTTATAATGCAGCAGCAAGAAAAAATAATAGCGCTTTTTCTTACCTCTTTTTGGAATTCAGTCATGTGGGCCCAAATAAAGACATAGAAACTAAGAATTAACACAGAAAAAAAATATTTATAAATACATTTTCCTTGATTAAAATTACTCTCCTTTAAAAATATCTTCTTATTTCAAAAATATTAGTTTGTTATCATATTATTGAGTATATCAACATACACGTAGTATACTACGTCCATGCCTAAAATATATTTATAAGAATTTACAAACTACATTAAGACAAGTATACCAAATATCAAACATATTAACATGTATATATAAAATTATTATTAAAATATGCATTTTTCTAAACATAATGAGCATTTTTTAAATAATAAATTTAAAAAATATTATTGACAGAAAAATTTAAAAAAACAAAACAAAAGACATTTCCTAAACTTTCCAAAAATAGTAGAACATTTTTGAGGAAAAAAAAATTAAAAAGTTAGGGTTGGGCGCTTTTGCACGGGGTTAAATATAGATTTTTATGCACAGACATGACTGGAGGCCCCATACCCTACACGAGTACGCAGGATATTTCTTAGTTTATAATAATTAGAAAAATTATAGTTTTTGTCAGAATTCTAGTTTACAAAAATATTTTTGAGTTTGAGATAGTTCTATCTAGATGGCATTGGAGAGAATTTGTGCATCATTTGTACCGGAGCACTAAAAGTGAAACAGTTATATTTTGAATTTTTTTTATAAATTATTTTATTTTTAAATTTGTGGCCCTCTTTGCAAAAATAGTGCAGAAATTTGTTTTTTTAATTCTTTGCATGTCAAATAATTTTTGCAAGTGACAAAGTTTTTTCTATTTTTTGGAAAAAAAAAAGTCTATTTTTTGAAGAAAAATACTGTTCGGGTGGCCACTTGAACAGTTACCTTTTTTTTGCATCCGTGAACTAGTTAGACTAGCGCGCACAGAGCCGGTGCGCCTCTTCAACTAGTCACTAATATCTGACTAATCCGTTTTACTATAAAATAATTTAAAACTCAAAAAAATTTTAAAAACTGTTATAAAAATAAAAATAGTTTCTCAGCTATCATAAACTAAGAAATATATCCAAGTCCTCATTCTCTCCACAGGACTTTGATAATATGAAGAATTATATTTCTTAAAGTGGTCCATTCGACCGCGACATGGGTTCAAATGGAGCTCGAATATTCTTAACAAATTTGCAAATTGGATTTGAGCCTACTGTGATGCAAGTAAACTAATTTATATAGCATGGTAGTGGTTGATAATGGAACAGCTCTAGACAAAACTTCCTATGTCTGTATGGTGACACAGTGACACTTGTTCAGTGGAACAACACTAACGTGCAGCGGTCAGAAAAACAACATGGGTTGTCAAATTCCTAAACCGGAAAGTGTGCGCCTTTTGGATATTGAGCTCCAATTATTTAAGTGGAATATATAAGATTCAAATGCATCATACAACAGCGAAACATCATAAACGACAACCAAGTACTGTCGTTATTGAACGAAAAGAAACAAGAACTGTCGTTATTTGCTAAATCATTAGAAATTTAGAAGAGTGACCAAATGATACAAGCAAATAAAAGCAAAAGTTGCAAAACAACCCATGTCTCCATCAGGTCTCCTTCATGTTTAGAGGTCAGCCTGGCCCTATGTTCCCAACTATTCCCTCTTTATTTAGTAGAAGAAAATAATGATTGAAGAAATTCAATTTGAAGGAATAAAAAGCAAGCTATTATACATATTATTAATAAATAATAAGAATTTTTATTTTATTTTCTCATAATATTTCTTTCATTTCCGAAACCTAAACCCTAAAATATTTTTACCCTAACTAAAAAAATTTTAATTAATATAAATGAAACTGTATATTTATTTATATTTCTCATGATTTAAGATTTAGGGTTTAGAGACATATTAATGAAACTATATATTTATTTATATTTTTCATAATTCAGAGTTTAGGGTCTAGGGTCGAGGGCCATATTAAAAATTTAAGAAATGGCAGTTCATTTTTATTGATATTAAAAATACATTAAATAGAGACATATTAAAAAATTAAGAAATTATATATAAATTCCTACAAATTTTTATGCTAGGATCAGCCCCGCATGGTAACTCTAATATTTTGGCACAATAGTTGGAAGAAACTATTTTACTTATGCCTGATATAATATGAAATTAAATTTCAATTAATAAAAAAAAATTCAATATTTTGCCCTAGGAGAAACTTTGTACACTCCTAAACTAAAGGCCATGTCAGGAAGGTAGTGGCACGGGAGCATGCCATTTGCTGCTTTTACCTTTTTCATATTTGCTTGGATATGGTTGCTCCCTACACCTTCTAAACTCACAAGCGTCTAGTAGTAATTGTAAGGATAGCCATCAAATTATATTTTCCAATCGTCTTGGGCACTGAGGTACGTGATGGGATTTTATCTACCTAAATCCGGTCCATACTGAAGCGAAATTAAAAAAAAAATTACTTTGGAAAAGTTAAGTGCATAAAATTAACAATGAGTTTTCTTTCACATATACAAGACAACTATGGTGAGAACAAGCCAAATATTAATAAAAGGGCAGGGCTAAAAATTAGGAAGCTAGGCCGAACATCAATAACCTAGACTGACTCAAAATTTTGACACTTACATGTGAAGTTTAATATTATACAGTAACCCCAAATTGTCAAATTCATGAATGGAATTTATAAAAGATGACACTTAAGTCTAATATTATGAATTCAATAGGTCCTGTTTAAAAAGTTAAAAGCATATAGCAAAATAAGAAATTTATGATCTAATTATCAACAATATATAATATTAATGGTATATAAGTCAAAGAGAATAGATTATAATGCAAATCAAAAGGCAAAATAAATTTCGGCAAAATCAACCTTAAGAAAAAGTTAATTTCATTTATAGTTACTGAAAACATACTTTAATTAAAAAAATTGTTATAAAAATTTCATAAATTTTAAGAATTTAACTAAAAAATATCTTTTCAATAGCATTTCAATCTTTTTTTTATATATGAATAATTAAAATTGACTAAACATGATTTTTAAATTAAATTATTAAAATTTATATTTTTTTATAAAAAATTATTTTCTGGAAATTATCACGTAAATTTTGTGACTCAATTTGAAATTAACTTTACAAATTTACAGACATACCGTGAAGGAGAGAGAAGAGGCTGCCGTTGGGAAAATAATCGTATACAAGTAGGCGTTCCTCCTTAGCCTGGAAAAAAGCCCTGAGTGGGACCAGATTGGGATGCCTTAGCCTACCAAGAAGATCGATGTGTCTCCGGAATTCCTCCACCCTTGGATATCTCGCATCCTTTAGCCTCTTAACGGTCACGATGAACCCAGACTCCATCACAGCTTTATAGGTGCTCCCCATAGTACCTCTCCCTAATGTCTCCGCCGATGCCTTCAACAGATCCGCCAAACTGTAACTCATCTGCTGATCCCCTGCTCCCAAGAACACTAAAGTTCCCAGCTCCTCTCCCTCCCACGCAAATCCTCCTTGTGTTCCTCCGTTATTACCTCCCGTGCCACCGCCACCACCACCACTAACACCACCGTCAACCACCGCTTTGCCTTTGCTTCTTCCCTCCCCTACTGACCGCTCTTTGCTTTTTCTCTTGCGAACCAAAAATAGTAGAAGTAGACAAGCTATAAAAAGCAGCAAAAACCCTCCCACACTCGCCGGGATAATCTTGATCAATTTACTACGTTTGGACGACGGTTTTGAACTCGGCACCGTCGGAGAAGAAGGGCTAGCTGATGGTCCATGCTCTGAATTCTTACAAGGATTTTGAATCTGTTCACCGCAGAGATCAACATTACTGGAAAACGACGAGGTATGGAACCGAATCAAGGCGGGGGTGACCGGAATTTGACCTGAGAGTTGATTGTTGGATACGTTGAAGAACCTGAGACTGGTTTGGTTCAAAGGAGGGATTGCTCCGATGAACTTATTGTCTTGCAAGTGAAGAACATATAATCGGGTGAGTTTGAGGAGCGAGCTTGGGATTGGACCAGAGATTTCGTTTTCAGCTAAATTTACGACTTTCAAACGATGTAGGCTAGTAATGGAGTTAGGGAAATCACCAGAGAAGTTATTGTCGTTGAGGAAGAGGGACTTGAGATTGATTAGGCCGGATAGATTGGGGATTTGGCCGGAAATTGAATTCCCTTTGAAACTTAAAACGCGAAGTTGATCTAATTGATTTAGGGTTTTGCCCTCTACAATACCGGTCAGGTTTAGATACTCCAGAACAAGCTTACTCACTCTTCCGTTCATGCACTCTTTGATCCCCTGCCATTTGCAGGCATCACTTCCTTGCGGCCATGGAAGCGAGTTTAAAGGATCAACCGATGATTTAAATGTCAAGAGGGCCTCCACATCGCCTGATTTAATAGGATAAATAATCGAAATGACAGAAAATAGCAATAGATAAAGAGAACTGTACCTTGAAAGTTGAGGCACCATGATTTTGGAAATCATTCTCCTGTCTCTACCGAGAGCGAACCTCTCAGATCATGGACTAGATATTGATTCTAGTCTCCGTATAGAACGATATTACAATAATCAGATCTACCACTTCACTCTGTTTCAATGAGATATGAGAACTAAGGCGGCGGCCATTTCATTCATCTTCAGAGCTTGAAGCAAAACATAGCAGCTCAAGAACATTAGCGATGGAAGTTCATCAACTCCCTGAAAACCCTAGAAGTTTGCACCGTCTCCATTGAGAGTAGTGAAGTATGGAAGCGGAGGACACTGGCAACGACATCGTATCTCCAACCTTTTTCTTTCAAAACTCACGGACATCCCAGCTTAGCATTCACGTAAATTCATCCCAGAGCTTGCAGACCAGAAAAATAATCTCTCTTTTCTTCTCTCAATGATTTCTATATTCTCAAACTGACACGAAGTAAATTACCATTTTGTATTTTTTTTTATTGGGTTGAACTTCTTGGGCTGCTCGACACCATTTTTTTAAGGCTATTTTCGAAGCCAATCATAAATTCCCTTCCCTTCCAGGGTATCTGTTAAAAAAACCAAAAATCCCATGTATTTCCATGCAATTTCCAGCTAAGAAACGTCTTCCTGAAACTCAAGATCCAAGGATCCAGGGGTCTATTGTATGTAGGCATCACTGAAAGAATGGCAATAATTCGAGAGAGAGAAGATGAAGAAACACATGAATGTACGGTACCTCAGGAAATTGGTGAAGAAATTGAAAGCTGTAATAAATGGGTTTATCTTATAATGGAGTTAAATCCACTGGGCAAGAGGTTGAGCGAACCTGAAACGTTGCAGCATTAAATGAGAAACCGGATGGGTACTTGCAGGTAAACAATTATGGATGAATTTGTCATTTGATAAAATGCTTTTACAAAGAAAAAGTTTATTTTAAAATTTTTTGTTTTTTAAAAACTGTTTTTACAAATAGATAAATGTATATATATTTTATAAATAATAATATAGTTTATAAAAAATTAAAAAAAATTAATCAATTAAATTAAAAAAATTATAAATTTATTTGTTGAAAATCTAATAACAATCTCATATGCAACCTGTCAAATTGATTTCTTTTGGCCCATAAATTTGATTTTCCTGACTTGCTGGTGGTCTTATGCTCTATTCACGGGGGGTGTATACAGTCCGGTCCAATTCGGAGATTGAAAAATCTCCGAAATTTTCTTGAAAATTCGGATATCTATAAATTTAAGTTTTGTATTATATTGAAAAGAAAAAATATTCATATTGTATTGTCTTAAAAATTCAGGACAATTCGGTATGGTTCTAAATAATACAGTGCAAAATAATCCAGTACTCATATATTTTAAACTAAATAAAAAATACATAAAATCTAAAATTGGTATTTAATAGTATTATAAAAAATACACAATCATCACATAAAAATACTCATAATAAACGATTAATTTTTGAAAAGCAAGAAAAAATTATGAGAGTATTTTCATTAAATCATTAAATTAAAATTAAATAATGTAATATTTTCTTATATAGAATATTTATGAATTAAAAGATTTAATTATAAAATATAAGTATGTAAGTTTGTGAGTATTTAAATTATGTATATGACTTTAGTATTTACATTAATTATAAAGTATATAATTATATAAGTTTATTAAGTATATCTGTCACGTCCGCAATCTAAACTCTCATCGTAAATGCGTATTTCAATTATATGTACTACAGTACAAAAACGTACTGATCAAAGCTTAAATATGGATAAATAAGTGTGAGAAAAATTATTTTCATATGATAATAAAAATGTATAATATGAAAGTTTAATTGAATTGATCAATTGCTGTGATTTCGTAATTGACATGCAAATTGAGGCAACAAATTATACTTAAAATATAAGATTTTTCATGACAATAAAAATATGATTTAAGCATATCAAAATGTGAAAAAATATTATTTTAAGGTCATAGGTCGAATTATAAGATTAAACACCCGAATTGTGAAAATACGGTTCTTAGTGCAAGTTTACAACATGATTTTTTCTAATTATGAGTTAGGAAAATGAATTTACAATCACAATGGCACCGATATGATCGCAATGAAATTTTAAAACTGATAAATTAGAAATCAGACAGTAAAATAATTTTTATGGGTCTAATTAAAAAAAATCACTATACCTTAAAATATTCGATTTTCTCACTGAAAGTCATTTTATAAAATTTAAAAGACCATTTCGAAAAAAATTATCTTATAATATTTTGTATATTTAATTTAACTAGATTAAATTGTTTTGAGGTTGAATTTTGGAGAAATAAATTAAATCATGAATTATTTGGGAGAAAAAATGGTGATTCATAGAAATTGGTTTAAGTCAAATGGAATTAGTATGTAATTGGAAAACTTATCAACTTAAGGAGTTAATTAAATTTTAAGTAGCCAATAGAGTACAAGATTAAAGTTTAATGTGGATTAATTAGCTACTAATTGGGATATAAAACTCAAATTTGTTTAATTTATTTTCATTTTTCACAATATAAAAATCAAACAAAAATCTTTATCTTCTTCTTCTTCCTTGACCGACCCATCCATAGCTATTTTTCTCTAATTTTTTTTCATTATATTTCTCTCTTGCAAATCTTTATAATCAAGTTTTAGATGTACGAATAATTTATTTGTGGGAGAAGAAAATTTATTTGGAGAAAAATGAAGTTTGACAAAAGTTTATAAGGAAATTTAAAAGTGAGAAATTCCTCCATTTTCTTATTCTTTTCTTCATGGCATGATGTTGTTGAATTTGATTCTTATATGATTTGGCTAAATTTTTTGAAAAATTGGTGAAATTTGAAAGAACCATAAAGTTAGGGTTTGGTAGATAAAAATAGAAAATAAGTAAAATGAGGTTTGAGGATGATGGATATGATGGAAAATTGATGGAAAATTGTTTTAGGAATTTTTATGAAATTATTATAAATTTTCCATAATTATTGCCAAATTTTTTAAAAAAATATTTTGAATGATGTTGTGCCTTAAAATGATGATAATGGAGATATATTGAGTGCTTGAAAGTGAAAATTAATTTTTGCATTTTTGGCATAATTATTGAATGTAATTTTGATGAAATTGATGATGAAAAATGGAAGATAATGAGTCATAGTAATTATAAAAATTTAGTTTGAATTTTTAGACCATTTATTGAATTAATATAAATTTTTGAGTTAGAAATATATTTTTGGAGGAAAAAATAGAAAATAAAAATATGAAGGAAAAAGTAAATAAATTGAAAAAAAATTGGAAGATAAGAGAAAATTTTAATTAATTTGGAAATTTCACATTGGTAGTATATAACGTGAAATAAGACCGGTAGAAAAATATTCGTAAATATGAGAGCCGAAAAAATTAAATGAATAGTTTAATTTCCATTTAAATTTAGTAATTTATATTGACTCGGTAACCAATTAAAAATTTAGTGGTTATACAAGTGCATCGTCAAAGCAGGTACCAGTAATTGGAAAAGAAAATGAGCTGGCAGTCTCCGGTAAGTTACCATAAAGATATCTGTATTAATTTAAGCCAATTGCAATTTAAATTGATTTTTATATATTTTTTGATATGAATTTGATTTATATTTTAGAAAAATATTTATATATAACATTTATGAGAATATTAAATATTTAGAAAGTTGGTGAAAATATATTTTATGATAAAAAAAAATATTTTGGTAAAAAAAGTGTATTGGTATGAAATAAATATGTCAATATAAGATTTTAATGAAATAAATTTATTTTTTCTATGTGGTAAATTTTTATGCTATTAAATAAATTTATGAGAAATTGATTATAATTATATCTATAAAAATTTTGGTAATATAAATATTTAAATATTTTATATATGTTGATAAACTCATATATTAGCATAGATAATAAGTTAGAGAATTGTTGGCGTATCAATAGAGTATAAATTTCATGGCCTATAGATATATTAGTTATAAAAAGTATTGTATGACTCATGTGGTTATATTGAATTATACATATTATTTAATTATCAATCATGTGATTATTTTGGATCGGAACTAGTCCTGTAGTTATCTTGAATCATATAATATTATTTAGGGTTATGTGATTATTTTTAACATCGATCTTGTGGTTATCTTAGATTTTAAGATTTTCATTATTTAGCAGTACCATTTGTTTTCCTAAAGGTAGGTCTATGATCTATTAATATATAAGTTTGATAAAATTTTTATTTTAATAAATGATTAAAATTTATGTTGTACAATGACTTTGATTTCGGTAAATTTTATTTAATAATATATATATGTATAAGTAAATAATTTAATAATAGTTTTTATACATGGAAATTTTTTTTTAGAATTTTGTTGATTTAGTGTATATTTTCATTCAAAATGACTTTTATTATAAGTTTTTATACTACTGAGTTTTATACTCAGCATATGAGTTTGTTTTCTCTTGCGTAATTTTTAGTAGAGTTAAGCAGCTACAGATATGTACATAAAATTCGTTGCTAGTATCAGTAGATCCCACCTATAGAGTTAAACAGTAGTGACAATCATCTCGTAAATATTAGTTTTTGCTATATATGTATTCTATATATTACACTTCATGTATGTATATATATATATATATATATATATATATGTACATAAGTTATTTGCATTAGCATATAAATTAAAATCATAATATAAGAATAGTGAAAAAACGAAATTTTATCTTATTTTGTGTATACGGTAAATAATGAATGTTACAATATCAATTATATATATTATTTATTAATATAATTTAGATTACTATACAAGTTTAATATAATATAATTGTTTTGATAAAAAATAATATAATATATATAGTAAACAATGCCTATAATAATATTTAAAATTTAAATTATTAGGTATATAAATTTAAAAGTATAAGTTTATAATTATAAAGTAAAAATACTTATGTTTTTGATTATTTAATATATATATTACTGTACACATTAATTATAAAAAATATATAAATATATAAGTTTATTAAATATATGATCAGCTATATTTATGACTATTTAATTTTAAACTATATATATAATTATAATATCTTCACTAATTATAAAGAATATAAACTTATAAACTTATTAAATATATCAATTAAATATATTATTTATTAATATAATTTAGATTGGTATATAAGTTAATATAATATAATTATTTTGATAAAAAAATATAATATAATATATATAGTAATATTTAAAATTTAAATTATCATATATATAAATTCCGAAGTATGATTATAAGTATAAGCATATAACTATATATCCAAGAAATATAGCCTACCCTACCCCCTCACGTCAATCCCACGAGAATAAATGGAGTTTTCCGAAAAAACTTACTGATTCACGCGGGATTCCACGTGCCCCATGCTACGACGTACAAAAAGTTTACGCCCTTCTTTTATCTCTAAAGATGAGGGTTCTTGTTAGTAATATATTAATATATATAATTTAGTTTAGTAATATAGTTATCGATTTAATAGTAAATCAATGTTTGAATGGTTTGTAGAAGAACCCTACCCTCTCTAGTCCACTCGACACTCGTACAACGGATTAGCAATCCGACGCTTTAGTTCACTCAGTCATCTCTCCCAAAGTGATTGCTAAAATTCGGGCGGGAACATACACTCTATACTAAAACTAAAAAAATAGAAATATAGAAAACTTTCGTGAATAATTAAGAGCCGATGAATCAGAAAAAAGAAAAAAATCAAATTAGTAATTAAAAAAGTTTTTTTTATGGAAGAATCCCTTTTTTCATACAAAATGTGTAAAAGAATTCTTGAACAACTTGGAGTCGGGCATTCTTTTCGCACTATTACGGATACGAAAATAATAATTTATGGTTGTCTTGTTTGGATCAAAAACAAAAAAAATGAAGTATCCAGACTCTGTTTAGAAAACCCAATTGGTAATATATCTATTATGGATCGATCTAGCAATGATAAAATTTCTATTCTGTTTACAGAATCACATAAATTTTTCTCTAATTCCATAGATGAATATGGAATGTATGAAATACATATGAACGGAGGAATAAAGAGACTTTTCTACTCAAATTCGATATATATATATATATATATATATATATATATATATATATATATATATATATATATATATATAGTGTGTGTGTGTGTGCATTAATTATAAAAGTATATAAATATATAAATTTATTACGCATATGATTAATTATATATATGTTTTATTTATTAATATAATTTAGATTAGTACAAAAACTTAATGTAATATAATTATTTTGATAAAAAAAAACGTCATATAATAAGTGACTTGTTTTTTTTAAATAATGAAAAAAAATCAAAATATGATATTAAAAGACTCTACTAGAACAAAAATGAGCTGTCAATAATGTAAATGATATAAAATTGATAGTTTGTCAGATCTAGTATAGATCGTACATGGACGATAATTGAAGTTAGCGGCTCTCTTATAATTATCTCATATGAAATTATGGAGATAAAAATCAATTGACTATTGTAAACATTTTAGTATGCATATAATATTATTTAAAAATTTAAATTATTAGATATATAAACTTATAAGTATAAAGATAAATATATAATTATAAAATATGTAAGTTTATGCTATATATATATATAATTGTAATGTTTTCACTAATTATAAAGTATATAAACATATAAATTTATTAAATATATTCATTATATATATTTTATTTAATAATATAATATATATTAGTATTTAAATTTAAAATAATATAACTATTTTGACAAAATATCATATAATATAATTAGACAAATCATAATTTATATTGATTTATCATATAATTATAGTACATTTATTATAAATTATATTACTTTATAATTGATTCACTTAAATTAATTTACCAAATAATTAATATAATATAGATTTATTATATAATACAATTAAACTAAATTATAAATGCTAAAAAATATAATTAGTGATAAAAAATTTATAGTAAAAAATGAAACTAGCAATATATTATAAATATTTCTAGTACTCACACCCGGAAATCTAGGTATAAATGGGTTAAGTTGATACTACACCAAATTTGAATTCATCTCGATTAAAAATTTTAAAATATGAATTTTACTCGAATTCGTTCAAATTTGTTTTTAAATGTTTGAAATTTTATTAGAAAAATATTTGAACTACTTGATTTCGACTTAGTAAAATTTAAATCAACTAAAAATTTAATAAAATAGTATATTCAATTTGATTCAAAATTGATTTGAATTAAATCAACTCGATTAATCTTGAATTTTTTTAAACGCTTATAGTATAAAAGTAATTTAATGAATAATAAAAAATAAATATTCGATTAAATTCGTAAATTTTACAAAATAAATATTGTGATATTCAAATTTGATTTGATTAACTCCGCGCCAATTGAATATTTTAGGATTCAGCTAACAAATCGTTTAAGCCCTATGCCTAGACACCAAGACATATCATGAAATCATGGACGTGTTGGTATTGGGTCTTTATTTTACGAGGACAATGGCGCTGGCAATCTTTGGGTGATGACCATCTATAACCAAGATCATATATGGCGGATTCTCTTTTTCTTTTAACAGCATTAATTTAGTCCTTTATGTCTCATTTCTTTTTTCGAATAAATTTAAGAAAATAATTAATATATGGTAATATATCCTACATGGCTACATTCATTAAAAATGCGAAAAAAATAATAATTATAACAAATAATCTTAATTAAAAAAAAGATATTAACTATATTACTAAAAAGTAAGCATATCTATTTTAATGTCACGAATGATTTATTAATTTACTATATTGATCAAGTTTATATATTAATTATTGAAATTGAGTGAAATATCTCTTGTTTTATAATAAATTTATTATTACTTTATAAATAATAAACTATAGGTATAAATTAATTTTTAATATATAATAATGAGTTGCTGATTTAATCCATATATATATATATATATATATATCCAATGTAGATAAAAATGATATATTATTAAGTATTTGATCCACAATAAAAATAAAAACATAAAAGGTATTGTATAAAATTTAAATTAAATTAATATAAAATACAATCACTTCTGTGATTTTAATACATATTATATAAAAAAATTATAAAAATTTTAAAATTAAATTTAAAAAGGAATACACAAGTAGAATACGTATTATATATTATCAATTCTCCGTTTAATATTGCTATAAGATATTCACAAGTTTATACTCTGCCAAATACAAATATTATTTTAATATTCAAATCATTTATTTACAAGTATAACTAATATTGATATCTTGTAGGTCAGACACCGTAATAAATATTTCATTCGTTTCTAAATAAACATCTTTTAAACTTTTTATTTTTATTAAAAAATTATTAACGTTTCGTAATTCTTAATAAATATTAATTATACAATTATTAATAAATATTAATTAATTTTTAATAATCAATAAAAGAGACCTTCATATTTTTGGTAATTTACAATAAAATAATTGTTTAAAATTTAAATATTATATAGTATTTATTTATATTTTAAATATATTTTTTAATTATGATACAAAAATACATTTATTTAGAAACATATGAAGTATGCAATCCCTAACTCGACTTGGACTATCCGGCACAAGGCCTAAGGTCATTATTTGTACAGAGTATGGAGAAAATTGGCGGCCCAAAGCTAATTTCGTTTGCCCTCCTATTCCCGCCAAAAAAGAAGAAAATAGATAAGGAACTTCAAACCAATAGGCAAACAAAGAGGCGGTGTTGCTCAAAGTCGATCGGACAAATTATCCAACTAGAAGGTAAAAACGAATGGAGGCGACAAAAGCAGCGCCAACTGGTTGTTTCAATTGCGGCCGCCCAGGCCACTGGTCCCGTGACTGTCCTGATTCAAATCCTAACCCTAATCATCAATCTAACAATCTCACCAATTCGGGTTCTTCTAGATCTTTCAAAAATAGCAATTTAAAGGCAGCAGCGGAGAAGCCAAAGAAGCTGCTAAGAACCAGGCCGAAACTCACTGCTGAGAAGCTTCTGGGAGATGATGGTATCGGCTACGTTCTTCGCCATTTTCCTCGCAATTTCAGGTATCGAGGCCGCGGACACGAGGTATTCATTTTCACTTTGATTTCGTTTTTTGAAATGCCTTCGAAATTTCTGATAAAAAAACTTCGGGAGTAGGATCTCAACTTCGCAATTGAAATTTTAACAGCAAAAATTGTTTTACATTTAATCATATTATCTTGAAAAAATTAGTTTTGATGCTAGTTGTATACTTCTGTTCGAGGACAATTTGCTTGCAGAACTTTTATTCACATCACTTGCTTTGACTAATGTTTTTTTTTTGAATTGGATAAAACGTCATTTAAGATTTGTAAACACTTTTATTTTCTATTTATACTATTATGTCTATTCCAGTCATTTGCTGCTATTTTAAAATTTTGTGCTAATCATATCACTCAATTTGATTATAGATTCCTGAAATTTTAGATTTTATCAACAATTTTTTGAATTTGGCAACTGGGCAAATAGCTGACTTCAATATAGTGATTCAAATGATTACAGATTGACATATAACTTTCAACACTGGAAGTTGGTGTGATTGCTTTCCTCTTCATCCAATGTTTGTTGCCCATGCTCAGTTATGGATATTGGATTCCATGTCAAAAATAGAAAATCCTTTATAAGAAATCATAATTGCAGCAAATTCCAAAGTCTATTCTCAAACTACATCAGTTGCATAAATGGCTACTAAAGATAATTACAAGTAAAATATTTATGAAGACATGGAGCAAAGAAACTATTTCAACATGAAGCACAAATGGAAAAATCCTTAAATACTCTCTAAAACTGATAGTCATCTTCAGCATTATCAAGTTAATGACATTTATATCATTTTCCCCTTCAGTGAAATTAAATCTCTCAAATGTCTCTCTCCATCTCTTTATATGTATGTATGTATGTATGTATGTATTCCCCATTCATCTCCTATCCATTAGAAGCTTCCTTGTCTGAAATTTTTGTGGAGTAGCCTTAAACCTATAGGCACTTGCATTTGCTGTTGCTCTATATAGTTTGGTTGACTAAAAGGGGAGGCAGCATCAGTGTGGGTTAGGGTTTAGGATCTGTTCTTATTATATTCATTCTTCAAGAGCTTCATTTAATTGTTTTTATTTTATTGACATGGGTAATAATATCCCCTTATCAAAAGAAAAAAGCAAAAAACATTTATGAAGAGTAACATCTCTTAGATTTGTTTGCCTAGCTGGATAGCCTTTGCGCTTTAGAGATGGAACTTTTCTTATGAACTAGCTCACGTGCGTATTTGGAGGCTTGGAGCTCATGTTCAATTGAGGTGTGTGTAGATTCTAAGTTAACCATGTTTCTTAACAAAGTTAAACATGTATTTTATCAATAACCTCCTTCGATTGATGAAATTTGAATCTTATGATAAAATGAACAAAGTACAAATAAAATTAGAAACAAAATAACCGTAACATTTGACAATTATGGCATGTACTATATTAATTTGTGCCATAAAGTTCTCTAGCATTTAGTTATTGATTAATATAATAAACATGCTCACTTTTTCTTGGCTAATTATGGATGAGTACGATATTTGCTCATTTTTTGTAGATGAATATAACACACTTACTCATTAGGTAGATATGAGTATAATACATTTGCTCATTAGCTGTTATTGATCAAGTTTCCCCTTAGCTACAAATGTGCTACCTTGTCATTTGCATACCACAAACAGCAGTTTTGCCTTCTAGGCTATTTTAAGTTTTCCAATACAAGGAATCAGGAAGATCCACCATTTGTTATTGTAGTCTATGTTTTAGTTATGGATGAGTATAATACATTTGCCTATTTAGTTGTCATTGACAGGTCTCACCTTAGTGACAAATTTGTTAACTAGTCATTTGTGTTCCAAAGACGCCTTGCGGTTTTTTTCCAGTTTTCCAATAGAAGGAAGTAGGAAGATCCATCCTTTGCTTGTTATAGTCTGATGTCTAGTTTAGATGCTTTACTGCTTATTTTAACTTCATTGATTTGCCTTCCATATTTCAAATTTAATAGTCAACTATTTTTCAGGTAACTGATTTAGGAAATCTGCTTCGCTTATACACTGAATGGAACTCTCGCTTGCTCCCTTATTACTTATTTGATCAATTTGTACATAAGGTGGAACAGGTTCCTGCAAGTAAAAGAGTAAAGGTAAGATAACTTGTGACTTGTTATTTTTATTTGCTTTATGCCTGCTGGATGGTTGTACTGCTAGCTTTGGATAACACTACATTTTGTATTCTTATATTTTCGTTTCTATTGTGAATATAAGACTATGATTTAGAGATCTGGATCAATCATCATAGAGGCTATTTAATGGTGATTGTTAAATTGGAGGATTGAAACATACAGCTAATGGATATGGTGTATGCATTGTAAAAATGTGAAGTCTGATTGGTTTGATTTTACAAACTTTATATATAATATTAATGTCATTAAATATAATTTCAAAGATTATAAATTTAAGCCTAATGGCCTTCTTTTTAGTAGAGTTAATTATTAGTTTTATTAGAACATTATGATTTTCACGTGAGATCAAATGAATAACATGTAAAAGTTATATCCCTTTCTATAGGCCTATTTTGAATAAGTTTTGTATTTGAAGAATATGTGAATTGTGAGGAAAAATAATATTTTGGTATATTCCATATGAGTAAAATACACAGATATTTATAATACAGGTAATGATAAGAGTGATAAGGATTCGAGAGCCATGCTATCTCTACGGTTACATCAGCATAACGAATTACAAGATAATTATTTATCATTTGAAACAAATGAGGATGAGCAGCGTGGTGGATAAGCAAATGCATTTGTTAAATCCTGCCAAACAGTATAAGAAGTAGTAAGGCCAATAATATAAGGAAATACCTCTTCAGTGAGGGAGGATAATAGCCATGATAATAAAAGTTGATCTTTTTGGAACTAGATAGTATAAGTGGGATTTGGAATTTCAAGAGTGGGATTTTCTGGTGAGGGAATAGTAGTAGGTGGTGTTGGCTGAGTTCCATCAATAAGACCAGTCATGTGATGATAATCTAGTAATGGGAGAAATTGGGTTTTCCAAGCCAAGAAATTTTTGGGTGTTAATTTAATGGTGAAGTTGTGGTATGTGGTTGGCAATGGCGGAGTGTTGGATGGGTTGGGAAAAGATAATTGATTGGCCATATTCAATAATGGCTCTGATACCATGTGAACTGTGAGGAAAAATAGTATTTTGGTATATTTCGTATGAGTAAAATACACAACTATTTATAGTACAGGTAATGATAAGAGTGATAAGGATTAGAGAGCCATGCTATCTCTACGGTTACAACAACATAACAAATTACAAGATAATTATTTATCATTTGAAACATTTGAAACAGATGAGGATGAGCAGCGTGGTGGATAAGCAGGTACTGAGACATATCACTAACAATGCCTACATGTGTGTTGAGGAAAATAGTTTAGGGGTTGGATTAATAAACAAAAATTATGTAATATATGAGAAGGAAGACCAAAGACTGACATAAATATGAGAACTGTTGTAAAGGTTTCTTACTTTAATTCATAAC
Source organism: Triadica sebifera (assembly GCA_023653625.1). Classification (NCBI taxonomy): domain Eukaryota; kingdom Viridiplantae; phylum Streptophyta; class Magnoliopsida; order Malpighiales; family Euphorbiaceae; genus Triadica; species Triadica sebifera. The sequence goes on along the minus strand of CM042898.1, from coordinate 34,711,105 downwards.
AAAGTTATGCACCACCAATGGAGTTTGTGGAAGTGAGTGTCTAAGAATCTGACATCTAGCAGCGGCTTGCCTGACTTCATTCAAGGAACATAGGTTTCATCCTAGTCCATCCCCCCTTTTCTTATGCACATTATTGCCTCCTAGAAAAAGTCATAAATCCATTTATGATCTCATGTGGTCTTGGATATGCAATACAAGAGAAAGGTTTACTTATGAAATGGCACTGTGCAATGTCTTTGAGATAATTAGCATCACTAGACAATTGTCATAACTCATCGCAGCATTAGCACAATCCTATGAAAATGCAGCCCCTGCTCCCAATACCCTACCCCTTGTCATTGCAATAATGTTCACTTTATTTCTTAATATATCTTGATTGAAATTCATAATTGTTGATCATGAATCTCTTTGAGGCTACGAGCCTATGACCAAGGAGAGGAGCCAATGTTTGTTCTTAAAATTGTCGTTCCCCTTTTCTGACAGTATCAATGGAATTTTGGTAAATATATTGACAAATATTATAGTTACCCACTTTTGATCTTTGCAATTCATTTGGTCCTGTTTTGCATAATTATCATTCTTAATTGAGAATGCCATCTTCTTCCAAAATTATGAAGCACCATTTGCCTTTTCCTTTCACATAGCATCTTGATGGCTCATATTTGGGCCTATAAAGTTCCCTTCCTAATGTTTCTTTTTTTTAGATTTCAACATGGTTTTCAAACATGAAATGAACTGATCAATTTGACTGGAAAATTATAAAAGTTTAACGTTTGATGCATGCTTGAAGCCTCCTTTTTTTTTTGCCCCTCTTTTGAAGCAGCTTAAATCCACTTGAAACGAAGTGTTTAGTGAAATGGCTAACCCATCACTGTTAAAACGGGTTGAGCAATTCATATAGCCCTTACTGAAAAGGTTAAATAATGAGTCATGTTGAGATAAGAATCAAAACCTGCACCTGGTTCAGGCTCTATGAGGTTTTCTCATTTAGATTAAATCTTTAGAAAGTTTATAATATTAGAACTTTCTTTAACAAAGCATATAAAAGGACCCGTAACTAAAAATGGTGTCCTATATTCTGTTTATTTTAAATATATATCTATGATATATGGAGGAATATAACTTTTTATTTACATAAATTGATATATTTTTTGTCTCTTAGATTTATTTTAACTATTTCTTTCTATCAAATAATATTATAATTTCAAAATGTCAAATTCTTCATCAGAAGAATTTTATTATATTAAGATTTTATTTTACTGATGTTAATAATTTATTCACGGCTGTAAATAAGTTTAGCTTATTATTATTTACTTTTGATTTATTATGCATTATGGTAATTATAATATATTATATATATAATAATTTAGTGTGACATAATTTTCTTATTGTTGAATCTTAGTTGAACTTTTGACTTTTGATCTTTTATCTTTATTAGTTTGAAGATCGGATAGAGTTTAGATACCATGGATTTGAAGAATGGCATTAATACACTTTAGAAATAGAGTTATTTTTAATTACACTGGAAGTAATCATTTAATGGGTTTGTGAGAGCCCAAATTCACATTTTAATAAGATAATTCAATATAAGATTGTTGCAGTCTATTCTATAGTTTCTTCCTTGATTAAAGCGTGTGTATGTATTGCAAAAGCCTCATTTAGACGCATCCCTGGTTGGCCTTGTACCTAGTTCATGTGCATTCTCAGTGTCACTAGTATAGCATCCTTTGTTCAGATACACGATCGCTTAAATCTGTCTTATGTATTTTTTATTCTGCTAATTCTTGACAGACATGTCTTAGAGATTTAAGAGAAAGAGTTGCTAGTGGAGGGGATCCAACAAAGTTGCAGGCATCACCAACCGAACATATTGATCCAATCCTTGAAGAAGGTATGCTTGATATGTTGCGATTAACAGGCACATAGATCTTGCATATTTAGGCATTTTCAAGCTTTCTATTGCCTAGACATAATATATTTTCTTAACAAGTCATTTGATATGTTCAGTTGGAATTAGTTTAGTTTCAAATATTAGTTTTTGGGTGGATAGCTTGCCCCATTTTTTGGTTTACCATTTGGTCTGTAAATGGGCTTGGATTTTTTTTTTTTGGTACCATTGTTCTTTCTTAGCATAAAGAAACTCTTTATTTTTTCAGTAATCTCCAATGGTAACTTATATATATCAATTTGATTAGAGGTAGCATCATTAAATACGTTCTCATGACATTTCTTGCACATTAATTAAAAACATTGGGACTGCCATTCCTCTTGCCATTTCATTCTTAGTGATTCTTCTCAAATTCTCCTAGACCATTTAACTCCTGGTGAAGCTGCTGGATTGCATGATGAGGGAGGTCTATCTTTGAGGAGTAATGATGCAGATGCTTTACAAGAAGATATGCTTCATGATATTCTAGATAGAGCTACTGAAGTAAGTTTTATTTTTTATACTTTAGCGCAAGTGTTATTTCTTTTAGTTCAGCTTCTTTCTTTCTGTGTCTTCTCTTTATATGATTCTTTTGTGCTATTTATTGTCAAAAAACAGGGACTTTTTATTGTTGATTTTGTATTTTACTGAAGAGGACCGCTGCCATCTTACTGATATGGTTATATATAACAGAAAGGACTATCCTTGTTATGGCTTTTGATTTTTTTTTTAATGACTAATAAAATAGATTAATACTGGTTGCCAGGCTCAGATGTAAAACAAGGACTGTGTCCAAGCAAAGAATTTTCAAGCAGGGGTCTCTGTATTTTATAGTTAAGTGTTTAATTGGTATACCAACATCGACCGTGTTGTGGATATTCTTCTCTTCAAATGGTATCATTTGAAATGGCTTTTAGAGGCTCATTTATATAGGGTTAATGATCTTGAAAGACAAACTATTCTTGTTTCTTCACTCCGTAGGCCATACATGAAAATGCATGAAATAGGTCTATGCTTTTATCATGATTGCGTGTGACTTAGTCTTGCTTGATAATTGATTTATGTTTCATGTTCTTGCTAGAAACGTCCTTACTAGCTTCAGCATACAATGACAGATAAATTAGAAAGATTAATGTGCTGAATTTTCTTACATTCAACCAACCTCCTAATAATCGTTTTTTTTCTTCCATAACATCTGTTTATATTTTAGCTATTTGCTGCCATGCTTTTGGGGGCATTTTCATTTTCTTGAACTCAAGTACCCTAGAATGAACTAGTGCAAGAAATATGGAAGTCCAATAATTCAGCATATATTGATGTAGATCTGTAGATGTAGGGGATAACTATTGGTTTGATGTATTACCAATGTTTATTCTCTAAAAAAAATTCTTAAAACAATGTTAAGATTGAATTTTTGCCTATATTCAGCGGGGTTTTCTGGCCATCTTTAATCGCAGGAACCATCTCAAACCTTGCACGATAGCATGGAGGAACCAACTCAAAATAATAAAGATAGCTTGTCCTATAAAGTTGTGCTGACAGATGAACAAAGAGCTCGCATGGAGGCTAACAGGCTGAAGACACTAGAAAGAGCTGCAGCTCCTAGCTTGTCCAAAGAAGTGATGACAGATGAACAAAGAGCTAGAATGGAAGCTAACAGGCTGAAGGCACTAGAAAGAGCTGCCGCCCGGGCTCACTCATTGTAGTCAAGCTCACTTTTATTTTTGTTTTTATTTGGTGCATTTAAACCTTTAAACTATTCTGTTGCACAGACAATGTAGCGTAAAGAGGTTTAATTGTGAATATGACAAATAAAATGAAATTCAAGTTCTAACTGGCAGTGCCTGGATCCTTTGCGTATGAATTTACTGTTATGACATATGGGATGCAACAAAAAGAAAGTAACTTCAACAAAAAAAAGAAATATAGAAAGAACTTTAATTGTGTATTTCATTAGCACTATCATAACTATTCGTTCGGAATTACCAGAATCATTGTTTGCATTTGGGATATATGAACAAACAGAAAAAGATAAAAAACAGAAGTTCATATTACTTGTAAAACAATACAATAACTCATTATCACCAGGTGACGGCTTCCAAATTATGTACACAATGCCCCTAGCCGATTTAATTCTCCTCTCTAAATAATAGATAATTTTTCTTCCTCCTAGGCGGATCTTTTTGGGCCATTCCAATCAAATTTGTTCTGTATGCAAATTAATTTGGTCCATGATTGTCCATAACACAAGGGGAGTCAGGAATTGACAGACCAGTCATAGTTTTGGTAGACAATACGAACAGGGCTCCCATCTCCCAAAAGATGCGTGAGAAGACCCGCTTTGGTTGAATCCAAGTAATTGATGACCCACCTAAGAATTTCTTTTTCATTCCCAAAATCAGCATCAAACCTGCGGATTAATAATCATAGAATATTCACGAAACAGATATTCAGATATTGCCATAGCCTCGTTTATTTTATTTATTTTTAATTACTGATCTCAAAGATCCAGTACTCACCACTTGATGATCCGTGTCAGATAAACAGTCCTCTTTTCCAAGTCCACCTCCATTCCACTTCGCTGGAAGAACTCCCTCGCAGCATATTTTAATTCAGCTTCAACCCCTTGGGCTGTGAAAAAACTCACGGTGGGACTTGACCTTGTCCCGTTGCAAATTCCAAAATGAATTAATGGATTCACTTTAGGAAGAGCAATCTGCCAATTTGCTAAACAGCAGTCAATATTTCAAGGTCTTAGCCGCCTTTCATTTCACGATAGATGCATTTCAAGTTACACTTTTCACTGCTCCAACTACCGCATTCAATTTCTTCTCAAACAAGTGTATGCAAACTTCCTATGTTTATGCGCAGTTTAGCTGTGTCTTACAAGACTCATTTCCTTTTTCATCTATCCCCAATTACAGTCCATTTTCCTTTTTGAGGGTACAGTTTATTTCTTAAGGTTCCTTGTTATAAAAGAAAATATGAACTACCATTTCTTTGTTTTCGAATGTCCCTAATTAATATGTGTATATTAGAAAAAAAACACAACTAAAATTTACAGTTGATAAAGTTTTTTTAGTTGTGTGAACATAAAAATAGTATTTTTAGACACTGTAAAAGTTCCATAAATCTGAACTACTTAACTATGTAATCATTTTATTTTTTCATACGACTATATCATCTTCCTATATTTATGCCATAAATTGCATCGTTTGAGGGAAGGGAAAAATAGTCTGCACGATAATAGAGTTCAACTTCAGACACACTGGAACATGGAAAAAGAGTAGAATCATACGATTTGATTGGATTTGGGATTTATAAAATAACAATATGAATGGAAATTGATTTACCTCCAAACGTTTGTCTCCAACACCAAAGGGCTTGACCAATGAGTAGGGAGATCTTCCATTGTTCCTGAGAATTCCATTCTTAATTGTATTCAGCGAGTAAGAAGACCCTCCTACAACGTATAGAAAATCTGAATAGAATGATCTTCTGTCGATTACCCCTTCTGGGCACCCCACTCTAATGACTGCATGTATGGCCATGGCATTGTGCAAGTTCAGAAAGAAGGCCAATTTCTCATTTGTTGAGAGTTCTTGCAGATTCACTCTATGAAGTTCTTCCGCCAGATTTACATATCTGCATTTATTCATGGATATATAGAATGAATGTCAAAGAGAAGACAACATACTTGAACAATTATGATGAGAGCTAAGAAACATATACATCGGCCTAAAGTAAGGCTGTTTGGCTCCCGAAATATTTTTGGACTTTATAGACACATGTACTTGGATATGCTTTAAGCCCTGATATTTCTCAATATATATAGCATATAATTGAAGCTGATAATATTGCTGACTGTTTCTTTTAAATATTATTTGAACAGAAATGTCTTGATTTTTGAAGGCAACCACTATATAAATACATTATCTGAAAATGCATGGTTGGTAATGAAGTGCTAGACTCTTGATTAGTAGAGTTCGAAGCATCTCAATTCTCACATTTCAAACTAGGATTGAAGGAAAGTGAAAAATTCCTTCATAGAAGGTTCGATAGGGAAAATTCTTAATCGCAATTGAAAAAAATAAATTAGAATTTTAGGGTAGAATTTAAAAAATTTCTAGATTTAGGATTTTTTATCAAAATAAATGTTAAAGACAATCTAACACTTCTAATTGGTTAATGAAAAAAGAAAAAAAATTATTTTTAAAAATTTTTCCTTTTTCACCAACCAATCAGGAGTTAAGTGTTATAAAGTGTCAAAAAAAAAAATGGAATGTGACTTTAACATTTCTTTTTTATCAAAAGTATTTCTAATTTTAGGTGGAAATGCTTTCTTTTTATTTATTTTATAAATATTTCTATGATTATAAAAGGTGATATAAAGGCCTGTGCTGCTGCAGAGTTTATTGGAGGAGGTCTCATTGTGAAGAATTTCATAGTTTCATTCAAAGCATTTACTGGTCAGCAGACTCTTAGAACTAATTATTTGGTAGTCACAAAGTTGCATTCCATAGTTAAGTGGCTGTAGAATTTCTGCAGAAGCATTCATTTGTGCTTGTGTAATGGGTCTGGGCCCTTGTGGTTTGATGTTAAAATATGCGCTGTTTTGTGTGTAAGACTGCCGTCTTCATAAGTTTATATAATAGTTCGATTTGATTAGTTTAGAGTGAAAATTTATAATTAAACTAATAAAATTTATTATTAAATATTTTAATTTTTAATTAAACTAAATATTATTAAAAATATCTAAATAAATGTTATTTGAATTCAGATTGGTCGGTTTGATAAATAAATAAATGAATAAAATTAAAAAATTAAAATATCATAAAAATTTGATAAATATTAACTTAAAACCATTAACAAAATAACAACATGAATATCATCTAAAATATAAAAATTCAGTACATTACTTTAATTTCTAGAAAATTCAAAATATAATTTGTAAATTAGTAAAATAAATTTTTGCTCAATCATTATGTTCTAAAGAAAATTGAAAAATAGGTAATTAAAAAATGCATAATTTTAGAAAATTAGAAAATTATTAGTATTAGTGTATATATATATATATATCTTATATTATTGATTCAGTTCAGTTTTATTGGATTTATATTTTTTTATTCCAAAACCGAACCAAAAAATCGATTTATAAAAATTTTAAAACTATAACCATTCATGAAACTATCTAAACTATGATTTTTAGTTTGAATTGAATTGGATTAATTCGGTTTAGTTAATTTTTGTACAGCCCTATAAATTAGGATGCAATTCTCTCGTGCATATGCAACCTTCAAAATTTTCAGTATCCAGTAACAAAATGCTTCAGCTAATGCAGATTTGTGCTGAGAAGAAAGATAAAATATAAAAATAGCAGTAATGTTTATTTGCATTGGTGGGGGGGCATTTGAAATGGAAATAGTTATAATCAAAATGATTCAATAAAACTGATTGTATATTGATTTGCTTAAGTGATCCCTCTAGTGCATTCTGTAAGATATTTTATTTTAATATCTTATATTTATGGGCTTTTAATTGAGATATCAGGACAAATTACAAATAAAGGGCCTTAAGAATTTGATCAATTCTTTATTTAGGCATGACTTCATTTATTAATTAAGTGTGGGGGAATTAATGTGGGCTCAGATAATAATATGGGTATGATGGATAGCCCATGATTATTATATACCGGTGAGCTAAGTCTCTCTTGTTGCTGACCCTAATGATTAAGCTCCTCTATATAAAGGTGGATAGAGGATAAGGAAAAGATAAGATAAGAATTCCATCATTCTGGGGTTAGAAAACGAGAGAAGATCTTGGTGCAAAACTTCTCGGATCGTTTCTAAGACGATGGATTCGGCCAAATCAGGTACACATCTTCCTCTTACTCAATTAAACTCATGTGTTTTGTGTTCTAAACAGCATGTATGGGATCCTGGAGGAGAGATCTGCCAGATTTCCGCTATAGATCTCTCCATCAAGTGGTATCAGAGCCTAAATACATGTTTTTAGAACCATATTTGAGTTTTTCTCATCAGGATCTAGAGAAAAACTGAGTTTAATTAAGTTTTTGAGGAATTTTTGATTTGGTTAATCACATGCTTGATTCTCTGATTTTATTGCTTTTCGGTAAATTTTGCTTAATAAAATCAGAATAATATGTTGTTGCATGTTGATTTAAAGCAAAAATTTGAAGAAATTTCGGGTTTTGGAGTAAATTGAATTTTTTGGGAAAATTTTCGAAGAAAAATTGCAGAATCGGGAGGAGGAAGACGCTGGCGCGTGTGCGTTACACGCGCCAGAGGCGCGCGTTGGCGCGTAAGGGAGAAATTTTGAGGGGCTGTCGGGCGCGTGTTGTACACGCGCCAGACGACAGCTGCAAGTGCGTGTATGACACGCGCTGGCGCGTCAGGCGCGTGTACTGCACGCGCGCGCCACTTCTCCCTCTTTCCAGTTTTCCGCATTTGACCCCTGAACTTTCTGATTTTTTCAATTAAGTCCCTAATTCATGATTTTTCACTCCATAAGGCTATTTTTGACCCGATTTCTTCTGGAATTAATTTAGATTTTCTAAATTAATTTTTAAAAGCCATAATTGAGAAATATTGTGACATTTTTGAGATAAATGGTTATCTCATTATTTGTTTTATTTATGCATTGGCATAAAATGTTACATATGGAATTAATTTTTCTCGGGTAAAATTGACGATGTAATTTTATTTTGTGATCATAATTTTTCGAGACATTTAAGCCCCATGTCCATAAGGAATGAAAAATTATATTTTGCAAGACAATAAATAAGGTGTATCCCGATATAAGTATTTCTTTTAAAATTGGCTAAAATGTAGTTGCCAAAGTGACCTTTTTAGCTGAGATTTTAAGAAATATACAGACTTATATGGTTTAGGGATGTCTCAGATTTGGTTTATAATTATTCAGCCCAAAGGTGTTTATTATAAATTCAAATTTTGAGATGATAATATAAGACATTTGATTGGGAATGAACTGGTCTGAGTGATTTATTCTGCCCAAAGGTGTTTAAATTTACAAAGACTGTGTAAATTTCTAGATCGTTCTTATATTGAAGAATTATCTATTGCATGTTATATTTTCTGCCCAAAGGTGATTATATAATGATGTGCTGAAATTCTTCGGATTAATACTCTTTTATGGCTTTGAGTATTATTATTGTCTTGAACTAAAGTATTACATTGTTGTTTTTTCAGTCACCTTCTCAATCAATAACTGCACTGTTACAGTTCAGATATTATCAGCTTCTAATTTTAAGGAGTGGAAAAGAGATGTTGAAATGGCTATGGAGTTGGCAGATATTGATCTTGCCATGACTACTCCTAAACCAGCTGACTTGACTCCTGAGAGTACTGATGTGGAAAAAGAGTTAAACTCAACCTGGTATAAGATGAACCGCATGTGCTATTTGACCCTTAAAAGGTCAATTCCAGAGCATCTGTTGAGCGGTCTTCCTGAAACTCATATAGCAAAAGAGTTTCTTACAGCTTTGTCTCAGCGTTATAAAGTGTCAATCAATGCTGAGATTGGTACCCTTCTGAAACAGTTATACTCCATGAAGTATAACGGACTTGGAGGTGTTAGGGAGTACATTTTAAAGATGGTCCACATACAGAATGAGTTAAAGGGTTTTGACATTATTCTCCCTGATGCTTGTATTGTGCATCAAGCTCTCAATACTCTGCCTCCTGAGTTTGAGATGCTTATTACGGCTTACAACTCAAGGGAGGATCCTTGGACTGTCAATGCTTTCATTGCTGTTTGCGTAGCTGAGGAAGAGAAGCTAAAGGCGAGACAATCCAGTGTCGCGCTTCTTGTATCCGGACCTCAGCATAAAGGTAAACTGAAAGGTAAGAAAGCTAAGACTAATGCTTCTTCTTCTGTTCAGGGATATGAGTCTTCCCGATCTTGTGCTGTGGGTGATCTTAAAGGCATAGAGAAAAAGAAATTTAAATGTTTCTTTTGCAAAAAGAAAGGTCATAAAAAGGCGGATTGTCTTAAATATAAAGCTTGGTTAGAAAAGCGTGAGCCTACAGGTAACTCTTTTGGTTTTGTTATTTGTGAATCTAATTTGGCTGATGCCACATCTAGTTCCTGGTGGCTTGATAGTGGAGCGACTAAACATGTTGCCTTCACATTACAGGGATTCACAAACATGAGGAAGCCAAATAAAGAAGAGTTAATGCTCACAGTTGGCAATAATACTACAGTTGATGTTCAACTAGTTGGAAATGTTTGTTTGAACTTAGATAGTGGTTATGAACTATTTTTATCTAATGTATTGTTCATACCAACTTTTAGACGAAACTTGGTATCTGTATCTGAATTAGACAAAATTGGCTATGCTTTTGTATTTAAAGATGGAGTTGTTAATATAACTCTTAATTCAAAGGCAGTTGGCCGGTGTATTTTGTCATATGGTTTGTATCAAGTTTCTTTAAGTTCAAATGAAATATATTCTACATCATGTAATGTTGAACATATTGTTGCCAAAAGACCCTTAATAAAGGAAAAGTCATCCATGTTGTGGCATAAAAGACTTGGCCACATTTCTAGGGAAAGGGTAGATAGGCTAATTAAAGACAATATTTTGCCTGCCCTTGATTTCAGTGACCTAGAAACATGTGTTGACTGTTGTAGGGGTAAGCTAACCAAAATTAAGAAAAAGGGATCTATCAGGAGTTCAGATCTCTTAGAGATAATCCATACAGATATATGCGGACCTTATTCACCCACAATATGCAATAATAAATATTTTATAACATTTATTGATGATTTTTCCCGATATGGCTACCTGTACTTGATTAAGGAAAAGTCTGAATCTCTTGAGAAATTTAAGATTTTTAAGACTGAAGTCGAGAAACAGCAGGGAAAAGTTATCAAGATTGTTAGGTCTGATCGGGGTGGTGAGTATTATGGCAAATACGGTATAGAAGGACAATTAAAAGGTCCTTTTGCCAAATACTTGGAGGACTGTGGAATAGTAGCTTAGTTTACTATGCCAGGAAGTCCTGAACAGAATGGTGTGGCTGAAAGGCGGAATCGCACCTTAAATGAAATGGTTAGAAGCATGATGTCAAGATCTAATCTCCCAGACTTTTTATGGGGTGAGGCTATTAAAACGGCATTATATATCCTCAATAGAGTACCCAGTAAGTCTGTGGCTAAAACGCCGTTTGAACTGTGGACTAATAGGAAACCTAGCTTGAGTCACCTCCGTGTTTGGGGTTGTCCTTCAGAAGTACGCCTTTATAATCCTACTGAAGGTAAATTGCAATCTAGATCTACTCGTTGCTATTTTATAGGATACCCAGATCATTCTAAAGGCTACAAATTTTATTGTAGAGAAGGGGGTTCTAGAATTGTAGAATCACAGACAGCTAAATTTTTAGAATTTGATATAGCTGATCAGTATGAACACTCTGAGATCACTAGTAAGGAACAGCAGACTAAGGTTATACATATACCTGTTCCCAAGCAACCTGCAATGTTGGATCCTACACCTGTGATTAATCCAGTATTAAGGGATGAACCTATACAGTTTAATGAGGCTTCATCATCACAGGGTGCAGTTGCACAGATTCCTCTCAGGAGGTCTACTAGGGAAAGGAAATCTGCTATTTCATCTGATTATGTGGTCTATTTAGGAGAGAGTGATTATGACATTGGTCATGTTTCTGATCCTATATCATTTGAGGAAGCTGTTTCTAGTACCCAATCAGATCTGTGGTGGAAAGCAATGAGAGATGAAATGCAATCTATGGATTGTAATGACGTGTGGGAGCTTGTTGAATTACCTGAAGGTTGTAGACCTATTGGCTGTAAATGGGTCTATAAGACCAAGAAAGACTCCAAAGGGAATATTGAGAGGTTTAAAGCCAGATTAGTTGCCAAAGGTTTTACTCAGAGAGGAGGAATTGATTACAGTGAAACATTTTCTCCTGTATCCTCTAAGGATACATTTAGAGTAATCATGGCACTAGTAGCTCATTTTGATTTAGAGCTACATCAGATGGATGTTAAAACCGCATTCCTGAATGGAGAATTAAACGAGCAGGTCTATATGGAACAACCTAAGGGTTTTCATGAAGATGGTAAAGACCATCTTGTCTGTAGACTTTAAAAGTCTATTTATGGTTTGAAACAAGCCTCACGACAGTGGTACTTAAAGTTTGATGATGTAATCACTTCTTTAGGCTTTGTTGAAAGCAAAGTTGATAGATGCATATATCTCAAGATCAGTGGGAGCAAATATATCTTTCTGATATTATATGTAGATGATATTTTGCTTGCATGTAATGATTTAGGTACACTGCATGAGGTTAAGCAGTTGTTATCTAAATATTTTGATATGAAAGATCTTGGAGAAGCATCTTTTGTCCTGGGAATTGAAATCTTAAGGGATAGATCTCAAAAACCTTTTAGGTCTCTCTCAGAAGGCATACATAAAGAGGATATTGAAGAAATTCAATATGCATGAATGTAAATCTTGGGATGTGCCAATTGCTAAAGGTGATAAATTAAGCTTGGCACAGTGTCCTAAGAATGAGGTTGAGAGAGAATCAATGAAAGCAGTGCCATATGCTAGTGTAGTAGGAAGCTTGATGTATGCTCAAGTCTGCACTAGGCCGGACATTGCATTTGCAGTTGGTATTCTGGGTAGATATCAATCTAATCCTGGAATGGACCATTGGACTGCGGCTAAAAGAGTTTTGAGATACCTTAAGGGGACTAGTGATTATATCTTAACATACAGAAAGGTTGAGCATCTGGAGTTAACTGGCTATACAGATTCAGATTTTGCTGGTTGCTCAGATGATAGAAAATCCACATCAGGTTATGTTTTTATGCTGGCTGGTGGGGCTGTATCTTGGAAAAGTGTTAAACAGTCCTTAATCTCTTCTTCCACGATGCAGGCTGAGTTTGTAGCATGTTATGGTGCAGCCACACAGGCTGTATGGCTACGAAATCTCATTGCAGGAATGTCAATTGTTGATTCCATTAACAGGCCCATAAAGTTGTATTGTGATAATCTTCCAGCTGTGTTGTTTGCTAAAAACAACAAAAATATCACAGGGTCTAAGCATATGGAAGTCAAATATTTGACATTGAAAGAGCTGATAAAGAAAGGTGACGTTGAGGTGGATCATATCAATACAGAAGATATGATAGCAGATCCTCTTACCAAGGGACTTCGGCCCATTATTTATGTGAGACATGTCATCAGTATGGGTCTAAAGTCTGGTTTTGATCCCTTGGATTAGTGGGAGGATTTTATATTACTTTATGTAATGTTTGTTCGTACTTTATACATTGGTATAAATGTACATTATTGTAATTCTGATGGTTATCAATACATTGTTATATTTTCATTGGAAAATATTATGTGATATATCAGATTAAATGTTTGAAAGTCTTAAGATTAGTGTCATCTTAAGCAAAGGCTTGGGGCATTGCTGTTTATAGCCTTGGTGTATGTCTTGTGACACATAAAGTATCTCGAGATATAAAGTTTAAGACATACAGACTTCAATTTGAAGTAATAAAGGATTTCTTATGAAGTAACTGTGTTACATAAAGATAAGAAATCTGGATGATAAGAAAATCAACACATAAAGTTTTGATCATAAAGTTAGTGTTGAATAATTCTTACCACATTACCACACTGATGCTCATTATGATTGATAGGGTTATTGGCATGTGTGACTATGGAAGGTGCCATGTTCTTGATTATGTGGTTTCCGCCATGATCCTATGTTGATAATCTTATTGAATCGAGCGGGAATGTGAAGTCTTTTGTAATACGTTCTCAATTAATACGCCCAAGTGGGAGAATGTAAGATATTTTATTTTAATATCTTATATTTATGGGCTTTTAATTGAGATATCAGGACAAATTACAAATAAAGGGCCTTAAGAATTTGATCAATTCTTTATTTAGGCATGACTTCATTTATTAATTAAGTGTGGGGGAATTAATGTGGGCTCAGATAATAATATGGGTATGATGGATAGCCCATGATTATTATATACCGGTGAGCTAAGTCTCTCTTGTTGCTGACCCTAATGATTAAGCTCCTCTATATAAAGGTGGATAGAGGATAAGGAAAAGATAAGATAAGAATTCCATCATTCTGGGGTTAGAAAACGAGAGAAGATCTTGGTGCAAAACTTCTCGGATCGTTTCTAAGACGATGGATTCGGCCAAATCAGGTACACATCTTCCTCTTACTCAATTAAACTCATGTGTTTTGTGTTCTAAACAGCATGTATGGGATCCTGGAGGAGAGATCTGCCAGATTTCCGCTATAGATCTCTCCATCACATTCATCTCAGAAATCCTTTGCTTGTAGATTCAAAGGAAGTCATTCTCCTAGAAGACCACTATAAGAAGTTTTTTCCTCCCTTTTCAGCTAAGACTGACGAGTATGTGTGATCACGGAAAAGCAGGGGCTGGGGAAGTGCAGGGAAGAGGGGCTGGCGGGCTGCCTGTGCGCTACTTGAACTGGCGCACGACCAAAAAACCATCCTAAACCTAAAATTTTTAAGAAACTACCCTAAAGTTGTAAAAAAAATTCAGCTACCATACACTAAGAATTTTCCCGGTTTAATATCAGATTGGAATCAGCACAAACAGTGCTGAAGTAAATTCATGAAGAAGAAAGAAGCAATGATACCTTCGAAACTCTTCACTTTTGCTGATAGCATCATAATCAACATGGCACCTGTCATCAGAGGCATAGCACTCTAGTATTGCGGACATTATCTTGTTGAGCCTTTGGCCAACCTTAATTGCGGATTTGGGTTCACTATCGTTTGTAGATCCTCGAAAATTGTAGCATTTAGGAATGAAGGCTTGGTGCTCAAGGAAACGATAAAAGTGGTTTCCATCTTCAAAGTCATTTTCCCTGCACAAAACAAAATCAGCTTCTGTTTCTGGTTATGAGTTCATGTTTTCACCAGGGGAGACATTTACATACCCAAAGACGTGATGAATGAAGTGCTTCCTTGCCAGTTGCTTACCAATCTCAACTGCCTAAATTGCATTGCGTAAACAAATCCATTAGCAATTTAGCATATAAAAACTTTAGAAAGGAAAGGAACTAAATTTTGTATTATATTTATGTATGGTATTAAGAGAATAGGGATCAATGGAAGCACTTTATGTGAATATGACCCCATTTATGATAAGATTTATAATAAGAATTAATATGTTAGTATCTAATTAAATTAGGGTAAGTACTAATACCTGGTGCACTGAAATACCAATGCAATTAGAAACTCGACAATTTTAATCTTTAAGAGAAACATATGAAAATTGTTTTTTAATATATTAGTTAACCTGATTAAAGGTAAGAAAAATCGGTGGTCCATAACTTCTGACCTAACGACTTATTCAAACCGAAAAATCTAGCAAAGCTGTTGCATCATCCGGTGCATGAGAAGATAGTATTATGGTTCACTTAGAACATTAATAAGAATCTAACTACTACAAATGGTTTTAAATAAAAGATAAATTAAGAATTTATTTTTAAATTAAAAATTATATAAAACAACTTATAAATAGAAAAAAATATAAAATTTCGAAAACTCATATATATTTTGGTATAAAAAAAATTCAATATTCATATTGATATAATAATATGAATTTTAATTTATTACAATTATTTTTTTGGAGTAATTGTATTTTGATAACTTAGGATAATTTTTTTAATATTAATAGAGCAAAATATTATATACATAAAAAAAATTATAGACTAAAAAGGGTACTTGTCCCATTGCCCCACCCTAGATCCCTACCTATTTTAAAGTCAACTATAAATAAAAAACTTGGTTTATGATGTACTTCTATTCTCAAAAAGAAATATTGTATTTTTATTTTCTTAGTCGTGAAGGGTTTGATTAATTGGAAAAATGTTAATAACAAAATAAATTTGACTTTGTCAAAAACAAAATCAGCCTAGAATCTCCATCAAAAGAATCGAAAGAAAGAAAGAAAGAAAAAAAAAGACATAAAAAGGGAATTTAGTAATGGATAGATAATAAATCAAAATTTGGCAAGTCAAAGGCAATGCGCGTCTGTGTCTTTTTCACGAGGATAAGAGCGGAGCGGAGGCTACAGATCAAACTTGAAAGCCTTCTCTTTATATCCCTACTACCATAATAACAATTTTTGGGCTAAATGGGCCATTCTAAGCACAATCACTTTATATGTCTAAAATATATTGATTGCTCTAAATAAATTTTAACTCTATGAAAATTATTTCTTATGCAAGTTTTTTAAAAATAATATTTAAAATTAGAAATAATTATGAAAATGTTTTATCAAACAAAAGCCTTCCCTTTAAAAATCAATCTCTTAACTTTTTTTTTTTCTCTCCTGAATTTGTCGTAATAAAATGTAATTAAGCATGCAGTTAGAGAAATATGGCAAAGTAAGGCAGAAATAGCAAGTATTGGAAACCCCGTTTCTCCGGGTGAAGTAATTTTTTAGCAAGCGGGGTGGTTCCCTTTATAAAAAAAAAAAAGAAAAAAAAAAAGAAAGAGGGTGGTTATCATTGCCGCCCTCGTGTTCTTCGTATAAAATGATTGTGCTATAAAATAATGTTAATTCGAATTCCTCTAGTTATTTAGGACATTGTCTTCCCTAAATTGAGTTTTTATAAATCTTAATTATAGCATGAATAAAGGATAGTTGGATTGTTGTATAATTGAGCCTACGTATTACCATTTGACTTGTACAAGACATGTCAGCGACTTGGCCAGTTTCAAAAATTAAAGAATGAAATAGTCAACCAAGACTCTGGAAAGTTGTGAAAAGAAATCTCACGGTCATAAGATTAAGAGTATATTTAACGCAATAGATTAGCATGCACAAGATAAGTAAAAGACGAACCTTCTTTCTCCCGCAATCCAAGTGGTGAATCAGCACCTCCACCATCTGAAACCCAGCAAAGCAGTTCTTCACGATCTTCATCTTCATCAAACGGTCCTGAATCGGCAGTCTCTGTCTTAACACCCTTACAATCTCCACCATTTCGTCCGTCATCTCCTCCTCCAGATCATCAAAACCGTATACTGCAGCTGCCGGCGCATCACTCGAACATTTATTTCCAAGCATCTCCTTCAACCTTTGGTCGAAGCCTCCAGAGTTTCTCAGCGAATTCAATGCCACTAAACCTCCAAATAACTTATCGTTGAAGAAAATCTGCGGTACCTGTGAACTCCCTGTTCTCTCTATCAGCTCCTTTGCTCTCAGCGGAAACACATCGATATTAATCTCCACAAATTTCAATCCTCTCTCTCTAAAGAATGATCGAACCGCAGTGCAGTCTCTGCAATTCGACCGCGAGAAGAAGCTTATCCGTCCCTTAAACGGCTCCTCGTTTTTTACCCGCACTACGACTTTGAGCCCCGATATATTGAACTCCGTCACATCCGTGCTCAGAGACTTCATGATCTTCATCTGATTGTCGTCGGCAGGGTGATTGTTGCTGCTTTTCAGAGACGATAACCGGTTCAAAATTGAAGCCGATAGATTATTGCTTCTCTCTCTAAAGAATTTCCCAATAGCCGGCATGTCAACTGCCAAACTCTCCGATAACGATTTCGATCGGCTAAAACTAAAATCATCAACGTTCAGCTTCGGTTGAGAAGGTGAAACTGAAAGCCCCGGTGGTGCCTCTGGCTTCGGAAGTTGAGCGAGAGGTTGAACCATTTGCAGAGGAGCATGGTCATCAGTAACAGAAAATTTTCCCTCTTTACAGATAATTTCAGAATCGTCCGATATATCAGGCACGTGAATATGGTTGCATATTTGAGGGGAAGAATCTTGGCAATCTTGATTAGGATTGGAATTGAATCTTTGTGGATTCTGAGGATCACGAGGGGCAGTCTCCGGCGGATTCTGTGGCGCTGAAGCCTTGTGGTCTCCGTTAGATAATTCCATTTTCTCAATAAAGAGACAGAGAGAAAGAGGAGAGGGAGGAAATAGGAAGGGGATTAGTGGAGGAGAATATGAAGTTATGCATTTATATGGATGGGGACTTGGGACTTGGGACTTGGATTGGGAGGTTTAAGAAAAATAAATGGCAAAGAACTGAGAAGAAGAGGTCAAATATTCAGACAGAGACACTCACTATCTTTTGCGTATTTTATTATTGTTATTATTATTATTGCCACTTCCTAAGCTAAAAAATGGCTCAAATCCACACAAGTTTCCTTTTTCTCCCGAAATAAAAAATAAAAAATATATATAATCTCAAAATTAGTTTTAATCTATTTTTCACCAACTTTTGTCAATTATAGATTTCTTTTACATTACAATTTGGGTGAATGTCTTATTCTATTTTCTCTCGTAATGACTGCAAATTATATTTTCAATTGATAAAATACAATGACTTTAACCCAAATAATGTGTACATATTACAAGTGGATGAAAAATAAAATTAAAGCAAAAAATTCTCCTCATAATTTTAGACTTCAAGAAAGACATTATTTTAATTATAATAAAAAAT
Source organism: Triadica sebifera (assembly GCA_023653625.1). Lineage (NCBI taxonomy): Eukaryota > Viridiplantae > Streptophyta > Magnoliopsida > Malpighiales > Euphorbiaceae > Triadica > Triadica sebifera. Next base: position 34,692,628 of record CM042898.1, on the reverse strand, counting down.
TAAATTCGAAAACGTTTAATGTTTTAAATTCTCTGATGGATGGGACTTGCAATTTTCGTACAATGTGGGCCCTCCGGCCTGTGGTAATGTCGCCTGGTCCCGCCTAAGCGTATATAACGGAGAAATTTTGTTTCATGCCTTCAATTACTAAGCTACCCTCGTCCAAGCAACAAGACAATGGCTTGCTCAAAAGCTCAATTGTGGGGTGCAAGAAAGGGTTTCTCTGTAATTTCAGTTGATTGCCGCAATTGCCGTTTAGTAGGTCAAACGAGTGTCCTATCCATTTTTTTTAGGAAAAAAAAAAGCGAAATATAGTTTTCTCAGCAAGATGTTTTGGTTGGTTTTTTTTTTTTAAGAAGGAAGTTAATATCATTAACAACTTAAAAATCGTTAAAAAGAGTAAAGTTTGAACACAATTAAATGGGTTGTACCAAACTGCAGTATATCACAAGATAATTTAGCAAACGAATGAGTCATTTGGTTTGCCCGACGTTTGGAAAATACTATTGAATAATTAGGAGCACCAAATAAGATATGTAAGCAGTTCCCATTCAATGACTCAGTTAATCTAAACATATTTTCTTCTACTGTATGACATAAACAACCTCTTGACAATCTATTTTAAAAATCACATTCTGCAAACTATCTTAAAAAATTCATAATAAAATTTTCCGTAAAACCTATCTCTTAGTCTTTGTTGCTTTAAATAAGTTTTTTTTTTATAGATTTAGCTGCACAAAATTTTCAAACAAGTTACGAACGATCAAACTCATACCCATTCTCCTCTGATCTCGAAAGAAAGTCGTATCCAGGCTACACTTTATAAAAGACAAAGAAAGTCTCTATCATTAAGCCACTTGGTGCAAAGCCTATTTGAATTTGTTTTCACATGAACTCAATCATAAAAGTACTCCAGGACCTTAAAATTTATCTTCTCTAGAGGAAGAATAGCATCCAACCAAAGTTTATTACTCCTTTAACCCTATATGGACCACAAAACAAAACATAATTTTCTTAGAAATTGTTTATCGTATGATTGAAGCAAACTGAAGAACCAATTATAAAAAATCCCATGACCAGCCGCACTTTGTTAGACTGCAAGACAATTTTGCCTCCTCCCAATAACAACGAGCAAAAGGACAGGATACAAATAAATACATTATGGATTCCACTTCTGCTGTACATAATACACAATGAGCAGTATGAGAAATATAACACATTTTCATACAGTAAAAAATAAACACAATTATACCAAAAAATATTACAATAAACATAATTTAAACAACATTAAATTAAAACTTTGATGCATTATAGCCATTATGACTTATTAAAATTCTTAAAACAAAAGATATAAGTAAAACAACTTAATAATATAATAAAAATCTAAATACAATAATATAAGGGCAGTCACTAGCCCATAAGTTTACAAAATAAGTAGTTACAAAATTACATAGTTTTAAAATACAAAGCATGTACACTTAAAATTACTCAATCCCAAAACAGCAACCAAAACCAGAAATGAAAATTTATATCACTCACCCCTCAGATATATCGTCAACTTTTCAACTAGGCATCTTCCTTTGTTAATCCACCTTTTAGGTTTCAAACCTACACATGAAAAATATTCATATACTAATCAACCTAATACTTTGTAACGCCCTCTCATCTAATAAGAATTTACTTGAATAAATGAGTAGATGTCACATGTACCTAGTGCAGAAAATCTATGAAAATTTAAAATATTTTTTTTATATTGAAATTTATTTATTATATAAACTCCTTTGCATATCAAACATGCTAAACTTATACATCGCATGTACAAATAAAATATTTTGATCCAAAGGAATATATCTATATATATCTTGTTTGGATTCAATCGGTCCGATATTTACAAAAATACATGTCTTTAGCAATGATTATATATTTCTTTTAAAAAATAAATTACATGTATACGAGTGAACAGAAATCCTATATCATGTACAAAATACAAAAATGACATGAATAATATCATTGGTCATTGTTAGATCTACTCTAATAATTATATATAGTAATGGCTTCTTTGATCAACTTCTATTATCTTCTATTCCCCAACCTGCGTAAAAAAAATACTCACACGTTAAACTACTGAAAGTGTAGTAGTACATATAGGTATAAAAATTTAATGTGCAATCAAACAATTCACATTATGATCATAACATTAAATCATATTTATATCATGGCATAACAAAGAAATCACCATATCATATATCATACATTTACCTTATGGAACTGATAAAATATTATGTATTTGAACCATACATTGATGAGAAATTATTGTATTTACAACATATACTATTACATCCTTTTTCATGGTACAATATTCATTAATTATTTTAATATAATCGTCCACATCTTTCTACTTGGATTATTTGGATATGGATTATGAACAAAGACATTCTTTGATATGGATTATGAACAAAGACATTCTTTGAACTTAAACCACTATGCCACTGTTTATAATCTTGTATGTCCGTCCGAACTTCTCAAGTTAAGAGCTCTCGGAGCTTAAACCATATTAACTAAGTAAACATATATCTTTTGAATGCAATTATAGGATTAATGGCGCTCCCAGAGCTTAAGCCATTTTATCTTTACAAAAATAACTATATTATATCACTATAGTACCGTAAACCCTCTTAGTGGCATGACACATATCATGCTTCTAGTCCTAGTATTGAGCATGAATTTTACTTGTTCATATCCCTTTGTTATACTTTCATATAAGCCTTTATCTTATAACATAACATTTGGAACATATACACTTCAACATGTATTATATATGCATGAATAATCATAAAATCATATGATGTCTACTCATATCATATCATTATTGAAATATGTGTATAATCATTACATTGTAACCATTGAAGAAAATAACATGTAACATTTTAAACAAGATTCATCGGTGTAAATTATGTGTTCGTGATCATGAAGGTTCATTCATAAGTATCCTTACTCATGAACAAAATTGTAAATCTAGTGGTGAAAGCTTATGTCCAAAAATTGTACATTTTTCACCAGACGGGCGTGACCTTTGTCATTCACGGTTGTGAGTCATGTGATGACTCAAGCTATGATACATTATGTCTGAAATGAGTAGTTTTAGGTTGATAATTCACGACTATGAACCTTCTATCACATAGATGAATATGGATTTTCCAGCAACATAAGCCATAAAATAAGGTATTTAAAACAATCTATAAGTAAGACTCTAATGGTTGTCCCATAACAATCTTTTCCTATCAACATTTTATCAAAATATGCATTTATCATGGTAACATAAATTAAATAAATAAAAGCATACTTCATAATAATTGAACTCATAATAACTCCAATTTATCTTTTCATACTCATTTATCTATCCCAATCATGATTTATGATTCTATTTGCATTTATACATCCATACTTACCTCTTTCAACTATTAAAGACATCATAATTCAACATTCCATTAAATGCACATTTGGTCTCATTTAATACAACGTTCTTTCCAAGTATTCTTATCAATGCAATTCATGTCGAACTAGCTTTTATACTCATCATTCAATTTTCATGTCATAATAGCATTTAATACACGTTCATGCTCATAATAACCAACAATCAATATTTAAAGTATTCATAAGCATTTAACACACAAAATGTCACAAATTTGGGAATTTATATATATATATATATATATATATATATATATATATATATATATATATATATGTACATACCTCTAATGGAGCCTCAAAATCAAGCTTTAACTTAAGCTTATTTATCCACTTAGTGGGTTTCACCATATTCTCTTCAAACTCCTATCCCATATAGTATAGCTTTATCTACTATTGTAATCATAAACTTAACTTTAAAACCATAAAGATAAAAATCATAAATTTAAGTCCTCTTAGGGCTGGCAATTCGTGTCGTGTCGTGTCTAATCGTGTCGTGTCTTAATCGGATATGACACGATTAGACATGACACGATTAACTAATCGTGTCAAAAATTTGAAATACGAACACGACACGGTTAAAATCTCACGACACGACACGATTAGACACGATTAACTTAATGTGTATAAATTATACGAATAAGACACGATTATACACGTTTTTACTTAACACGACACGACACGATTATACACAAATAGATACGAATATTAAATTAAAAATTTAATTTAATTAATTGAATCTCAATTGAATCAATTTACATTTAATTAATAATTTTAATTTAATTAATTAAACTCCAATTAAATATATATAAGTTCAATTGAATTAATTTAATTCATTCATTCATATATAAATATGTATTATATATATTTGAATTTTGAGTAAAATTAAAATAATTAGTCATATCTTATAATTAATAAAATAACATATTTTTAATCGTGTCTAATCGTGTCTTAACAGGTTAGACAGGTAAAATCCGTTTATGACATAATTTTTTTCGTGTCGTAATCGTGTTGACACGGTTATGACCCATATTCGTTTAGCTCATATCCATATACGGTTAAGTTCGTATCGTTTTGTGTCGTTTAATCGTGTCGTGTCCAAAATTGTCAGCTCTAAGTCCTCTTATAACATTAATCTCACTTAAACCCTTACTAACACATGTTGTAATTTTTAATCAATAGTAAATAAGGATTTTTAACTATAAAAACTCAAGAGTAAATCATAACCTAACCCATTTGAAAATAAATCTATACTATAAATGGGTTTAACATGTAAAAAAGTTATGAAAACTTGTAAAAATGAAAGAAAAACATAATTCTTTATCAAAATTGAAGGAAACATTTAGATGGGAGATTTCGGACTCCTTTCTTCTTCTTTGGGTTGGCCTCTTCAAGAACACATCTTTCTTATGCTTCTTTCTCATAAGAACTTGTTAAAATTTGATATATTGTTTAAGGTTCAAGTGTTTTTATCTTGAAATCGAATGAAAAGCAAAGGATTGTAGTCACTGGTGTGAAAGAATCGAGTTCTAAGGTTATTTTTCGAGTTTAGGATATGTGAGAGAGAAATAATGAACTATTAGGATTTTATACTTGACAGTATTTACGGGCATGAATTGTTCAAAACATCATTCATGGTCGTGACATATAAGTCAGGGGCATGAACAAAGAACTTTTCACATTTCTTTTTTTTTAAAAACTTTTTTCCCTTAAACAACCCTTAAACACACTTATAATATCTTTAAATCATCTTATTAATTAAGCTTTATTTAACAAGCATTACATGTTTAGTGGTATTGTAATACTCTTCGATATAATTAAGAATAAACTCAATTATATCAAAGGATGCTACCATGCACATGAGTTCAAATGAGATAATTTTAAATTTTTATGCACCATAACCATGATGACTAAAATAAAAATAAATAAAACATCATTAAAAGGCTTGATAAGATAAAGTTAAATACATGAATCAAACGAGCAACACCAGCCCGAAGGTTTTTAAAAATGAGTATTTATAAAACTATGTCTTTGAAATACAAGCAAGTAAAACTATAACTATCCAATCCAACAAAACTCAACAAAAGCAAAAGTACAACAGTTGTATCATCCACCCCACTTGTATATCTTTGACTCTGATTTCTGGGTGTCCTCCCCTGTTACTCCACTTTTAAATCTCAATATGCGCATGGAAAGCTCATACACTAAGTAACTAGTATCTAGTGGTACATAAAAATATGCAAAGGACACCACAAGACATATATAATATGCATGACATACTTATCAATCTATAACAATATCTTACCTCAAAATCTGCGCATGCATTAACTCATATTCTACATGAGTACCATAATGATATCATACACCGCATATACATATTAATATGGCATATCAAACAACCAATATGAATCACACAAATGTATATCATACTTAAACATAGTTAATTACCTTACATTTGCCCAACTTACTTATAACTAGACTAAAATGAATATGGATAATCTACGGCTCTCACCAGAACCCTCAAAATACCTACCTGAGCTTCTCATAATATCTGTATGAGGAAAACAAGAACACAGAACAACTACCGAGGATTAGTTATACCGTGGTATGATAATACACAACACGTACCATATATGTTTAATATTATTCATAAACTATGATTTCTCATAAATCACAATCATAACATATATTACCATACCATATTATAACATACAACAAAGGTACTCTGCTTCAAATGAATCAATCTTAATTCACATGCAAGCATACAAATTTCTCAAATTAAGTAGTTTCACGCCTGTGAAAATCCTTTTTCACGACCTTTTCACGGATAGTTTACCTATGAACCAAATTGTAATTTATCCTGTGAATCAGCATATATTCACAGTTGTGGTCATCCATTCACAGACGTGAACCAAACCATAAACCCAATTGTGAAGCTATCCGTGAACGGATCTACTTCAGTAATAAAACTTATTTTCACAACATTAGGTTCACGACCTTGAATCTGAAAATTTTCCAAATTTCATACCAAAACAGAGCATGACCATTTTCATGCAATTTTCTACGATTATCAATGTTAATTACCCTATTAACATTCCAATATGCATTTGAGACATTTCACATGTTATCTACCACTTCTAACATCACAACATATTCATTTAAACAAATCAAAATCTATTTTAAACTTAATGAAGTATAACAATATCCAAACATGCATTTCAACCCAAAATCATAAGTTTTCAATAACCAACAGACACCCAAGGTGCAATGAAGTCACACTAATATACACATGCACAAAATAAACTTTAAATGTGGTTATGTACAAACCTTACACCTAAGATAGAGACTAACTAAAATTTGAGCTTTTCAAGCTTGTCCTTTTCCTTTGAGATGGACTCCCAACTTCACTACTATATCCTAGCAAGATAAAAAAATATTATTTTAGCCTCTGAAACTTCAACCAAAATCCATAAACATAAAAACTAAGTTTTTTCCTCAAAGCTCACAAACTTTATCTCTCAATCTTCTCTCTCACTTTCTCTATAGAAATGAGGTCTCTATAAGCTTTAATAATGGAAGAAGAAGAAGATTCAACTGATGTATTTGGTTGGTTAACAAGGAGTGGGAAACGGATTTAAAGGGATGACAGAGAGAAAAAATATGACTGCCTCACCTGCCATGAATGTCCAAGCTTCACGGTCGTGACTCATATTTCACAGGCGTGAACCACTCCTTCACGGGCATGAAGAAACTCTTCACAATCAAGAAAAAACTCTTCACGATCATGAAAAATCTCATTGCAACTTCTAACTAAAATCCTATATTCACAATCGTAACACTTATTGTCATGAGTGTGAAATAACATATTTCAGCAACTCTCAAACTTCCAAAACTTCACTTAACCCCCAACTCTCACTAACTAAGAACATAACTTATAGGTCCTTATTACAGGTATTACAAGTACATAACAATTTGCAAAGCACAAGTATACATAGATAACATGCATTATATTCTTACTGTCATACTAATATGACTTACCTTAAAGTCCGTACATAATATTCAAATTTGAACATAGCATAACAATATAGTCGACTATCAATCACACAAGTGTACACCACACTTATAAGTTATTAAAATCATTTCATTATCTATTTTACTCTTAACTACACTAAACTGGATATGGAAATTAGCAAAACTCTCACTCGAGCCCCCAAAACACCTGTCTTAGCTTCCTAGAATACTTGTCTGAAATAAAAATAGTGTGAACATATAATAACCAAGGGAAAAATCACTTGAAAATTAAGCCTTTGTCCTTAAAAAAATCTCCAAAGTGACCAACCTAGGTCATCTGGTACCGATCTCCCTTTTAATGACATGTTATCTATCCTAGTCTTAATCATAGTTATAATATTGGGCATAAACTGTTATAATGTCACTTACCATATTTGTATTTATTTATTAACCATGATTTCCATATTATATAAACATACCATATGTCCATTTTTATACCATAGAATAATCAGAACAATAAAGATATACCACTTCAAATAGAATCAACATTGATTCACATACTAAAATATAAGAAAAGTATAAGTTTAACAGCTTCACGCCTCTGCACTACTTTTCATTATCGTGAAGTAAACTTTCATGGGTAGTTTACCCGTAAGTCAAATCATGATTCAACCTGTGAATAAGCTACAGGTTTCATGGTCATGATCAACCCTTTACAGATATGAACTAGACCGTGAATCCAACCGTGAGTCTGCCCATGAACAGGCCTATTTCACCTAAAACTCAATTTCACGACATTCATACCCGTGAACTACTAGTTCATAGCCATGTATCTTGAAAATTTCTAGATTTCCAAATTAAAAACAGAGTATATCATTCTATATGCAAATTTCTCTAAAATTGACTAATGTCAATCACCCTATCAACATTCCAGCATACTTTGAAGTTCATTAACATGCCATTTACCATTCTAATCATCAACATTAAACAATTTATCATATTTACTATCTCAAATCTATACATCCACATAATAGTATAATAAACCCCTAAAATGCATTTATAATTGAAATTATGCCATTTATCAAACCATTAACCCCTTATAGCTTGCATCTAAAGCAACCAATATATATTTATACAACTCAAGTTTTTAAATATGATTATGTATATACCTTACACCTATGAGTGAGCCTTAACCAAAAATTCTAAGTCTTCAAACTTGTCCTCTCCCTTGAGATGAACTTCTAACTTTATTTCTAGCTCATAGCCAAAATCAAAACATTTCTCTTAGCCTATGGAATATAAAAAGAACTTCAAAAAGTCCCAAACCGAGCTTCACTCTCTCAAGACTAAAAAACACTTTCTTCCTCTTCTCTTTCACTTTCCTTAAATCAGAACTTGGTTCTTTGAATACAAAAATGGAAATGGGAGGTTTCTGGTGATAGGGACGAAGTGAAGTGAAGTGTTAGGTTGGTTTTCAGAGAGTGGAAAGAAGATATTGAGGCATGACAGAAAAAGAAAAAATGTGTCTACCTCACCTACTCATGTCTGCTTAGGATTCACGATTGTGATTCATATTTCACAGGCATGAACACCTTTATTCACAATCATGATAAATTTTTACGGTTTATGAAATGAAACTATTACATTTATGGTTGTGACACCTCATGTCATGGGTATGAAAATACTAATCTTTTCTACACTTAAACTTTATCCAAAACTTTACGAACTTTTAATTCTCTCAACCCACCAACTTAACTTATAGATCTTATTGTACATGTGTTATAGAAAATACCTCTATAACAAATATTTGGTTGAGTAGGAATGCAATCTCTACAAACATGCCATACAAAATTCTTAACTTTCGGAAGAATATCAAGTTTTCACAAAGATTTCTATTGACTTGGTACAAAAAATTGATTTGCGCCTTTAGCAACTATATAAAATCAATGAATGTTAATTTGATAGTATATAGACAAGTTTTGTTATAGTGTTATACAAGAGTGTCAGATGTGGACCTCAAAGGTAGAGGAAGATCTCTATTAAATCTCTATCATCAAAGATTTTTGCTATAAAATCCAGATTCTATAAATTCTCTAAATCGTCAGCAACTGGGGTAGTGGCTCTGAAATTCAAAGTGTCACTTAGCCAAGGGTCTGACCATACATGGATTCTACTATCATCTCCTATTTTCCAATGAAGACCATGCTCGAGCAATACCCGAGAGTGAAAGATACTCCTTCAAGTAAAACTTGGATTATGCCCCAAATTGGCAATATATGAAAATGTTTTGGTTACTGAATTATAATATTAACAATTTCTATATTATATGTTGGACGTCTAAATATTTTTTATGTATGTTAATATATTAAATAATTATAGACTAATTAATTATTAGGGCTAGTAAGTAATTTGTTTTTTGGTTGTAGAAACATTTAATTGAGTATGAGTTCTATTAGGATAGATATTTTCTTATTAGTAATTGCAAATAAATTGGTAGACAAGTCGTGTGAAATGATAAAAGCCTTACAAATTTATTGGAGTAAATGATAATCCTATGAACCAAAAAAATAATAATCCTATAAATACCAAACTCACGATTGAAACTTAAATTATATTGGGTACATTAATTTATTATAAATTGAAATCAACAATGCCCTTAATTAAATATAACCGATCTAGAAAGACAAAAAAAAAATCCAAGGGAGTGGATATTTACCTAATATAACAACTTTTCTTAACCGAAGCCAAGGTCAAACAAATGCTGGTTATATGATTGAAATGGTTTAATTGGAATGCGTTATTACCAACTTAATTATACTCTTAAGTTCTTAACTAGTCAACTCACTAAGGCAAACTTAATTTTCAAGTAAATTAATAGGCGAAATTAATCTTAAATATTTTCATCTTTTTTTTCAAATTAGTAATATATATACACACACAAAAGTATAAATATATATTGCTTTATACAAGTGCATGCATAAAGATTTTAAATTGGTCAAGCAAGAACAACTTATTGAAAATATGTTAGTCATTTTTAAGCTGAGGACTAAACCATTAATTTGACATGGTTTATGTTGGTCAAACTACACATGCACCAGAAATAAATGACAATAAAGATGGATGGTGCATCTTTTATTGACAAAATATTTGGTAGGTAAGATGGTAGGTGAAAATTGATCTTGACCATCCATTTGGTGGGTGGGGATTAATCTTGACCATATATTTGGTTGGTAAGATGGTAGGTGAGGATTAATATTGACCATCCATTTGGTGGGTGAGATGGTAGGTGAGAAATGATCTCAACCATCCATCAAAGTAGGTGAGAATTAATCTTGATCGTCCATTGAGAAAGTGTAGGCCTATATATAGCCTTAGAAATTCATTTGTAAGTCATTCCATCTAAAAGTGAGAGAGAAGCATTAGTGAGAGGTTGTGAGTGTTTGTAAACACTTTATAAATTTCTCTTTCTTCAGTAAAAGATCTGCAGCAGTCCGGAGACGTAGGTATAATTGGCCGAACTCCGTTATCAACTTGTGTGTCTTATTAGTCCGCATTTTCTTTGCTTTTTTATAAATCTGATTATAGGAAAATTAGCGTCATTTCCCAACAACTGGTATCAGAGCATTGGTTGCGTTTTTCTTTCTTTTTTTGGGCGATTACTATTCATGAGAATAGTGAAATTGTGAATAGTAAAATTTGTTCAGTTGTACCAAATTATCCACGGAGGTGTTCTAATACACGGTGGTTCGCAAGAATTGTTAGAAACGATCCAAAGGAAGTTAGATTCGAGTGGAAGCGATGACCGCAGACGAAGGAAAGGTGAAAATTGAGAAGTTCGATGGAGCAGACTTTGGCTTTTAGAAAATGCAAATAGAAGACTATTTGTATCAAAGAAATCTGTATCAACCTCTCTCAGGGAAGAAGCCAGAGGCTATGAAGGAAGAAGACTGGAGCCTTCTCGACAGACAAGCTCTCGGAGTTATCCAATTGACGTTATCCCGCAATGTTGCTTTCAACATAGCAAAGAAAAAGACCACGACAGGTCTTATGACGACTCTCTCTAGTATGTATGAGAAGCCTTCAGCCTCAAACAAAGTGCATCTCATGAGGCGCTTGTTCAACTTGCAAATGACAGAAGGTGCATCGGTAGCTCAACATCTCAATGAACTCAATACAGTCACAACCCAATTGAGTTCGGTTGGAATTGAATTTGATGAAGAAGTATGAGCATTAATACTTTTGTCTTATCTACCAGAAAGTTGGAATGCTACTGTCACGACTGTGAGTAGCTCGTCGGGAAGCACTAAGTTGAAATTTGATGATGTTCGTGATTTGGTTCTCAGTGAAGAGATACGACGGAGAGAGTCGAGTGAATCATCAACTTCTTCAGTTTTGCATACAGAGTCAAGAGGAAGAAATTCAACCGGAGGCAATGGACGAGGCAAGTCAAACTACCGAGGTAAATCAAAGGACATGAGGTCCAAATCCAGGAATCCAAGTAATTTTCATAGTTCGAAAACTGTCGAATGTTGGAATTGTGGAAAGACTGGGCACTACAAAAATCAGTGCAAGAGTGCACCGAAGAACCAGAAAGCAAAGGTAGAGGCAAATGTTGCTTCCACCTCTGGAGGCAATGATGCATTGATATGCTCTTTGGAAAGCGAAGAGGAGTCTTGGGTGTTAGACTTTGGAGCATCATTCCATGCTACTTCATAGAAAGAATTCTTCGAAAGGTATGTCTCTGGAAACCTTGGAAAGGTATATCTTGGTGATGATCAACCTTGTGCTATTATTGGCAAAGGTGTAGTAAAGATTAAGTTGAACGGATCTGTTTGGGAGCTGAAGGATGTCAGACATATTCCCGACCTGAGAAAGAACTTAATCTCAGTAGGGCAGTTGGCTAGCGAAGGCTACACTACGATCTTCCATGGTGATAATTGGAAGATTTCAAAGGCTACACTACGCTGTTCAATTATAGTTGCAGCTAGCAATGAAAATCCCAATTTATGGCACTAGAGACTAGGCCATATAAGTGAAAAAAGAATGAAGATTATGCATTCGAAGGGAAAACTTCCAGGTCTACAGTCAGTGGAGATAGACACGTGCGAAGATTGCATACTTGGAAAGCAGAAAATGGTCAGTTTTT